>JARHVA010003610.1:540000-695000 GCA_037957365.1 Torreya grandis
CTTTAAGCACATTTAATTCTCAAACTTAGTTCACATATCATAGTGGAGGAAAATAGGTATTTATTTCTCACAATTTAGTCAATTACTTAGATTCAATATAGGGGACACCCACATTATGGATTGCCTCTTCATAGACATCATTCCAATTCCTATCCACTTCTCTAGCTAAGGAGTGGGTCAAGTCAGAGAACATTTATTCTTGACATAACTTAATTACACAAGTAAATTTATGCATTTTATTTTATTTTACTCTTATTACTTTCATTCCATTGCATTATTAGATTAAAATGGGGGCAAAAGTGCACACCCTAATTTGGTCAAACAAACACAAGTACTATGACTTTTGTATCTCTTTCACATGAAGTTCTTAATTATGAATAAGAGTATTATTTTCACATGTCACTATGGTATTTTTATGTTAATACAATCCTTATTAGGACTTATTTTCCCTAGTTTTCAACCTCAGTAGTCTTATGTCATGTCATTTCTAGCCATAAAGGCCCCTGGCCTATTTTTCATATTATACCCCTACTTTTTACACACAAGACAATAGTAAAATCTTGGATAGGATCATCCAATTATATTATACACCTCATTGCTATTGTACAATGGTCATGTTTTTAACTTATTTTGGGTCCTTTCCCTCTTTTGGGTATCCTCTTGTGATTTTATTTATCTTTTTACCTTGTTGACCTACGAATAACTATCTCATATTCAAAATAAATTTCATTTTATATAAAGAGTTTAAAAAATATTTCTACATAGCACTTACTACTTTGGCACATAATTAAAAAAAATTAGTTAATAGTATAGCTCAACATTTTGCATATTTACCCAACATCACACATAGATATACACACTTGATCAAGAAAGCGCCTATGTGAAAGTCATTATTGTATACCATGAGATTTGATTATGCATGTTATCTAAGGGAAAACTACATTTAATTTGGGTCCCCTATCATTGGGAACAATGTAAGCAAAATCTATAACAATAGGGGTTCTACGTTATTAGATCATAACATCCCATGAACCACCCTTTTCCCCTTCCTTTTACATTTTATTATGTTATTTTTTCATGTGTGTAGGTATTAATTAGGGTTTTAAATAATTAGAATCCATTGAGTGACATATAATGATGATCAAAGATTCAAGAAGACACATATAGGACCCAAAAGACCTCATGTAACCATCCTAGGAGTTTTAGGGATCCTAGTGCAATGCCCTTTGGCCATTAATGCACCATGCTTAGTCCAACTAAATGCACTATTGACATGAGACAAGTGGAATTCAAATATCATAATGAAGATACTCTTAACTATTCCCCTAATCTTTTCTAGCATTACCATCACCTAATGACACACATTTTATTCTAGATAAGTTGATTTATTCTTTACACTTCCTATTTAGGGTAAATAAAATAAAATAATTATTTGAAATATTTACCTATATTTACCCACTTAAATTAGATCTTTATCAATCTAGGATTTTATCTATTAATTCATAAAAATATAAAATATATTGAATCATAAAATTCTCAATAATGTCATTTTTGTGTTTGCCAAGGCCACCACCATAACAACCCATAGATTGCATAATTTTTAAGCCATATTTATAAATAAATTGTTACAAATAAATAAACTCATTAGGAGATGAACAAACAACATTACATGTTTGTATATTTTTAAAACATGCAATTTGATCATTGAGAAAGTCAACAAGTGTTTGCATTTCATTCAATTTTTCATTTTGTGAGTTTTGAAATAAAAACATTATTGCATTTTGAAATTCAAGTTGGTCTTTAAGTGCAATAATTTCATTCTCCTTCTCCAAAATTTTGTGTTTAAGCTCATGAATTAAAGCATCATTTTTCTTATCAATCCACATCATTGCAAGAAATCGATTTGAAATAGAAAAGTTAAAATAAAACATGAAAGTATATTTTAGGATAAAAACTTACAAATTGGCAAAAAAAGTGTTGTTTAAATTTTATAATTATTTTAATGATCAAATTAAAATAAATATACAAATTAAAAGGAAAACAATGAATTATAATGTGATAGCTTAGTATTTGGCATTGCAAACCAATTATAAACTTTTTATTTTAGAATTAAATCATAAAACAATCATATCATGAAAGGCTCTATTTTAAAAGATTTATTCCAAGGTTAAAAAAAAGAAACTTATAATAAGATTTAAATTTTGAAACTTATAAGATATTTTTAATAATGTGTGTGTATGTGTGTGTGTTAATGGGATGCAAATATTATAGGTCCACCATCATAAAGAAAACTAATGCCATTTTACACTTGTTATTACACCAAAGAGAATATGTTATAATTGAATATTTCTCAGTAAAAGACTCCTAAATAAATAAATATTTAGCTTAAGATTTTTAATAAGATGCAACAAGACAAATACTAGTTTAAATGCCACTTAAAAAAAAAGGCCAAGGAGAAAGCTTACTAAAGCTGGTGTTAGTTACCAAAAAAATGCAATGCTGATTTGAAATGCCACAAGTTAAGAAATCAAGGCATTATGAATAAAGAAAAAAATTATGCCACATATAATATAAACATTAAAATATTTAGGTGTTTAAAAATAAGTATCCATAAAACATTAAACATTAATAGAGATACAAGAGTTGAAAAGTGGGGAAATCATCAAACATTGAATTCACAAAGAAAAAAAATACAAAAAAGAATAGGATTATTGTAGAAGATGGAAGGAGAAGGATATTTAAATAAAGAAAGAGGAAAGATGAGGGAGTTAAAATAATCCCATCATGACCTTACAAGACATCCTTGGTGCATGCCAAATTTACTATTCCCAAAGAGAGTGAAGGGATGTATGTGCCATATGGGGGGAAGAGTCATTTGTGTAAGTAACTCTCAAATCCAATAAGTGGATGAGAGAAATGATAGACACCCCATAAATCTAGGATAAAGTGTATTTATAATAATAATAAATGTACACCTAAAATATAATTAGAATAAGGTTAAATGGCCTAAAAGACCCAAATAAGATTAATATCCAACAAAGTGGCATGAATATTTTGCTAATATGAGTAATCTTAAGCAACACGTAAGAAGCATTCTAGTTGTGCCTCACATATCATTTTGGGTTACTATAATTTTATTTCCATAGAAAATGTTTAGTTGTCACATGAAAAATAAAAAGCTTTCTCATAGTGATGGGAAACACTATATTAAGGCAAGATCCCTCTTATCATACAATCCTTATAAATAGTCCATAAATTTTAGATATATTTAGAATTTTGGTTGATTATATTTCTTCAATAAATTATTATGATCTAATGAAAACATAACAAAATAATCCTCCCAATCTCTTCATGGTAATACCACTAGGGTGAAGGTAATAAAACATGTTTTGATAGATAATTGATTGCAAAGGTTACTAAGATTCTCAAAACATGGATAAGATGGTCTTTAGGCAAGGCAAACATATACAAAGAAAGAAATAAATTTATAGATAAGGGAAATACTCATAGTCACTACTCAAGGCACTAATTGAATCTTTATGAGGTATATTACTTATATGGTAGATACTCATTGATTTACACTATTCATTATAAATTATTGATCTATTTGAGCCATAATATTCATATTAATGTGAATAACCTATTATCACACATGGAAGGAGAATCATATACAGTTGTGGAGAGTCTTGTTGATTAAACAAGTTTTATATTTTGGTGAGTATAAGAATATAATGAATTTCTCCATTCATTGGGTTGTTTTTGTCCATCTATTAGAAAATTGGGATTTAGAGATGGGTAGATATCTTAACAGGGTTGAACAATTGATGGTTGAGAAAATTAATAAGTAATAAATGGTTTGGGAAATACTTCATATGGGTGGACTAAATAACTTCATTGAAACAATCGATAGTTTTGAAAAACTCATGTAAAAAAAGTTTATTACATAGTGGAAGGACCGTGTTATGGATATTAACAATGTCTCTATTGAAATTACAAAAGGGATTATTGACCAAGTGACCAGATTGAAAGTGGAAGAGATTAGAAATATAAAATCAATTGAGGATAACAAGGAAGAGAAGAGTAAATTTTTTATGGATAATGAAGTTTTGACTAATTGCCAAGGGGTATTTGAGAAAAGACTTTCCAAATCATTTTGATGTGGTAGCTAAATAGATTATGAGGTATATCACATTAGATGGTAGGTTTTATATTGTGAATTATTTCCAAATTATAAATTTTAATTAATTACACCACAACATTCCTTTGAGTTTTCCCTTCTACATTATTCGCTCACTAGAATGCTCAGTGTTAGATGTTAAAAAGGGTGAGAAAAACATTTTCCTTCACCAAGCAATGATTTTTCTGATTTATAAATTCTTTAATGCATCTAATATTTATGTTCAAGTTAATGTGAGAAAGGATAATCTTGAAATCATAAATAAAATAAAAAGAGTCCTAAGAAATGCTTTTAATACTAGTAAGAGGAATGTTAAAAATTGATGCAGGAGCATCTACATACAGCCTCAGGCAAGATGTTGGGATGTAAGCCATGATTGAATTCAAATTCAATTATTATATTTTCCCTCCAAAATGTTATCTAAGGAGGAGTAATTGTAATTAATAAAAGTAAAAAGATTGGAAAAGGTAAAAAGTAAATTGTTGGCGCTGTTGAGGGAATAATGGAGGAGTGGTTGAAATATTTTCAACCTTGGTAAATTGTTACAAATTAAAAACTGTATTTTGTTTTGCCTAAGCCCAAGTTTGGCATGGAGGTTTAGAGGAGATTCTTTAAAAACAAACAAAATAAGATATGCAAGTGTGGCATGAGAGGTACGTAGAAGAAGGACAGAAGGAGAATCTCTCATTCAAGGAGAGAGAAAAGAATGATCAGTAGTATGTAAAAATGCAGGTATGTTTCATGGAGAAAATGGATTTATTCACATTGTTGATTTTATTATATATGTTTCAATGAATTCAAAGTGAATCTTCAGTGTTAAAAAGTGAGAATGGATGTTGTTAATAGTCTACCTGTGTAAGAGAAAAGAAAAAGTCTGCTGTTATACTCGGAGTAGCACTTCATGCTACAAATTTGAGTGATGAAATCAAACTAATGCGAAAACTAGGAATGATAGATGGTGAAACATATGGTATTGTACTAGAATTTAGTATTGATTTAGTGTGATTTGAACCTATGTCGAGTAGCCCCATGTGAGGAGGCAGTGGGGGATTATATGTCATTGTATTCTTGTCACTCTCTGGCTTCGTCTCCTTGTCGCATCTATTGAATCTATTATAATGACTCAGGGAAAGGCTATGAAAGAAGACCAAAGACTTTTTGGGATCTAAATTTGATGATATCTACTTTACCCACGTACTCAATGCCTTCTTGTAAGCCACCATTAGATCCATGTTCGTATACTCCTCGTTGCCTTCTTTTATTATGTCCCATTTTTTTTGTAGGCCTAAACGACTGGGCCACCATTTTGATGATTCAAACACCAGTACATCAACTCCCTTCCAATGGATTCCATTATTTCCAATACCATATATGTGAAGAATTATTTTCCCTTCCTCAGTAGTCTCCTGCTCCACCAGATATGGAGCCTATAAAAATTTGACTGAAGCATTATATTCCACAGATCTGAATAATGTAAATGTCCTTTTCTTAGGAAACGATGTATTTGGAGTAACTATATAGAGAAGACAAGCCATGGACTGAAAATAGTCTAAGATTATGGAATCCCCAATGAAAATTAGTCTTTTTCCCCTCAACTTCTCCAGAAGCTGAATGGTATCAAATTTGGGAACGACACAGCCGCTTGGTTGCCATCTCCATTTCTCATAATCCGAGTCCAGTCTCCTGTTGGCTTGAAAGTTGTATTCATTAGTAATGTAAGGCCATTGCTCAGAATTGTATATAGGATAGGAGGAATGATGAACCCACATTCCTGAAGACAAATTACACTGCGATAATAGAAAAAGGGAAAGAGAAATCAAAGGCTGAGAGTGAAGCAGGGGATGGAGACCCAAGCTTTCCTATTAGAAGGACGTTGGATTAGGGATGATATATATGGGTATGTGTGATTGTATATTGAATACATAGAGTTTATATATGTATACACAGTCTAATTTAATAAAATACAGACACCCAAGCCTAAAGATACAATGCCTCTATTATGTAAGTCCTGTTTGCAGTCTAAGTACTGAACAGGCTGACATCCATCATTTGGTATCAGAGCAGTCTAGGGAGAGGCTGCCATCATTTATGGTATCAGAGTAGTCCAAGGTCAGATGCATCACTTATGGTATCAGAGCTTGAAGCTCTTGGGAATTGGTAGTTTGTTGATGGCTATGATTTCTAATGAGTTGTTACAGGATTTGGTAAGAGGATCAGCAGGACAAGTGCTAGAAGACCCTGGGGAGAAAAGGTATGAATAATTTTGCTATTTGATTTGAGTTATTGTGTTGAGAAGCAATCAAGTGAAGGAGTTGCAAGTCCAAGGTAGTCAAGCCATTGGGGCTTAAGAGAAGAAGAAGATCCAAGAGGAAGCTTGGATAGTTTGCCAAAAGACTAAGGTGAAAAAGACTTAGGTGAGGTAAAGGATGCAGTTTGAAGAATTGAGAAGAGAAGCTCAGAGAAGCTCAAAAGTAAGGGATCACAGTGGATGCTCAAGAAGAAGATCCAAAGCAAGGTAAGCTTGGATTTGTGATTTGAGTTTGATGAAGTAATGTATAAAAAGTTGCTGCAGGATGGATCAAAAGACTAGGATGCAAAAGGCCTAGGTGAGATCAAGGAGATTGTCAAAAGACCAGTCAAGGAGAAAAGGCTTAGGTGAGACCAGGGATCAAAAGACCAAGGTGGAAAAGACTTGGGTGAAGATCTCAGAAATGGAAGCATTGTTGAAGGCACTATAGAGCAGCAAGGCACATGAGAGTAAAAAGAAGGGAGCAAGCATCAAAGGTATGACTAATGTTGACTTTGATAAAGATATTGCCAGTTTGTGGAAAGATTTAGCTAAGATTAAAGATGAGTATGAGTCTTGGATGTAGCTGAACAGGAAAGCATGGGTATGGCCAATAAAGAAAAGGTTAAAGTGGCCAATAGATCTCCTAGTGAAAAGGAGAAGAAGGCAAAAGAAGATTGCCATGAAGATGGAAGCCCAAAGAGGCAAGAAGATAAGAAGGTTGCCAAGTGAGTAGCAAGAGGAAGAAGTTGTGAAGAAAGTTCTCATTGAGGAGAACCAGAGAGAAGAGAGAAAAGAGGAAGTGCCAGGAAGAGCACTTGGAAAGATGAGAATGTCCATTAAGAGGACACTCATGGAGACATTATGGTCTCTTATTTTTATTTCTAATGCTGTTTTTGAATGGGTAAGTGCAGGTATGAGCAGCCTTATGAAGGTCAAGAGAAGGGCCTTGGAGAGTGAAGAGATTGGTGCAAGAGAAGACACCAAATGCACAAGTGAATGTGCAAGAAAGAGAAGAGAGTTTGCTGCTGTTGATAAGGTGCATTGGTTAATGCATGAGAGAGGAGAGGTAGAAGATGAAGATTAATTTCATGATGCCATTTAATGCCAAGAAGAGGTAAGAGAGCAGCCAAACATAAAGGAAGAAGAAAGGACAAATAATCAAGAAGCTATGCAAGTCAAAGAACTAATGGAGCAGCCCATTAAGGAGGTAAAGGTGAATTCAAAAACTAATTTCTCTTATAAGCATGAAACTATTAATAGACATGTTAGAGAAGGAAAGAGAAAGGTAAAGTTTCCAATTAACCATGGATATGTGATGCCTAAATGGTGGAAGAAACAAACTCCCAAGCAAGAGGAGGTGCTGGTACAAAAGCATAGATGCAAGATGCCTACATGGCTTGAGACAAGAAATGGTAAGAAAGATAAACAAGTATGGGTGCCTAAGAAGGCAAAGAGAGAAGATGTGAGTGTTGAGGTAACAACACCAAGAAATCAATGGAGAAAGGTGCAGATTGACACAAGCAATCAAAGGCGTGAGGATGACACAAGTACATGGAAAGGTAAACAAATTGTTTTTGATGATGTTTTTGAATCATTTAATGATCTTTTCATGGAAAATGAGGAATGGAAAATGTCTATGAGAACTAATATGCAGCAAGGACAAAATTCCAAATGGTTGGATGATGAGGAAATAGGAGAGTGTGTAGCAAAGCAATGCCTCATTGAATGCAAGAAACAAACAAGATGGTTTCAAGCAGAGATTAAAGAGAGCAAGGAGATAAAAGGTAAGGGTTTTGCAATTTCTTTTGATGAGTATATTGAAGAAGTTGGGTTGTATGAAGACAACTCAAGAAAGGATGAGATGAAGATAAGGTAAGTGAAGGACAAATAATCCTTCAGGTTGGTAAGCCCAAGTTTGATGAAGATGGTGAGATAGATGAAATCTCACTAAAGAAAGAGTTGAAGATGTTGGAGGAGCTGTTTGGGCATTCAAGAGAGATGAATGAAGGTACAAGCCATGGTGAAGACACCATTGGGAAGAGTGAAATAAGACAAGAGGCAAAGACAGTTTTGGCCAAAGAGAAGAAGAATGGAGGCAGTCAAGAGGCTTCATGGCCTCAATATTTTTCTAATAAGGTTGCTTTTAATGTTTTGAATGTAGGTATGGAAGATGAAAACTTTTGAGACACATATGAAGATGAAACATGGATGTGGAAGATTGCAGATGAAAAGGAGACAAGAAGAAGAACATACCAGAAGAGGAAGAAAAGCAAGATGAAAGACAAAGACCATCAAAGACAAATTCAAGCAATGGCATTCACAACAAGACCTTGGGATCTAGGTATATAATGAAGACTAATGCATGGAGGAAGCATTGCATTTAAACTAAGGTTCAAATTGTTTCTAGAGGGAGAGTATGATGCAGGAGCATCTACATACAGCCTTAGGAAAGACGTTGGGATGCAAGCCATGATTGAATTTAAATTCAATTATTATATTTTCCCTCCAAAATGTTATCTAAGGAGGAGTAATTGTAATTAATAAAAGTAAAAAGATTGGAAAAGGTAAAAAGTAAATTGTTGGCACTGTTGAGGGAATAATGGAGGAGTGGTTGAAATATTTTCAACCTTGGTAAATTGTTACAAATTAAAATCTGTATTTTGTTTTGCCTAAGCCCAAGTTTGGCATGGAGGTTTAGAGGAGATTCTTTAAAAACAAACAAAATAAGATATGCAAGTGTGGCATGAGAGGTACGTAGAAAGATAGAAGGAGAATCTCTCATTCAAGGAGAGAGAAAAGAATGATCATCAGTATGTAAAAATGCAGGTATGTTTCATGGAGAAAATGGATCTATTCACATTGTTGATCTTATTATACATGTTTCAATGAATTCAAAGTGAATCTTTAGTGTTAAAAAGTGAGAATGGATGTTGTTAACAGTTTTCCTGTGTAAGAGAAAAGAAAAAGTTTGCTGTTATACTCAGAGTAGCACTTCATGCTGCAAATTTGAGTGATGAAATCAAACTAATGTGAAGACTAGGAATGATAGATGGTGTAACATATGGTATTGTACTAGAATTTAGTATTGATTTAGTGTGATTTGAACCTATGTCGAGTAACCCCATGTGAAGAGGCAGTGGGGGATTGTATGTCATTGTATTCTTATCACTCTCCGGCTTCATCTCCTTGTCACATCTGTTGAATCTGTTATAATGACTCAGGGAAAGGCTACAAAAGAAGACCAAAGATTTTTTGGGATCTAAATTTGCTGATATCTACTTTGCCCACATACTCAATGCCTTCTTGTAAGCCACCATTGGATCCATGTTCATATACTCCTCATTGCCTTCTTTTATTATGTCCCATTTTTTTTTGTAGGCCTAAATGACTGGGCCACCATTTTGATGATTCGAACACCAGTACATCAACTCCCTTCCAATGGATTCCATTATTTCCAATACCATCTACGTGAAGAATTATTTTCCCTTCCTCAGTAGTCTCCTACTCCACCAGATATGGAGCCTATAAAAATTTGACTGAAGCATTATATTCCATAGATCTGAATACTGTAAATGTCCTTTTCTTAGGAAACGATGTATTTGGAGTAACTGTATAGAGAAGACAAGCCATGGACTAAAACTGGTCTAAGCTTATGGAATCCCCAACGAACATTAGTCTTTTTCCCCTCAATTTCTCCAGAAGCTGAATGGTATCGAATCTAGGAACGACACAGCCGCTTGGTTGCCATCTCCATTTCTCATAATCTGAGTTCAATCTCTCATTGGCTTGACAGTTGTATTCGTTAGTAATGTAAGGGCATTTCTCAGAATTATATATAGGATAGGAGGAATCATGAACCCACATTCCTAAAGACAAATTACACTGCCATAACAGAAAAAGGGAAAGAGAAATCAAAGGCTGAGAGTGAAGCAGGGGATGGAGACCCGAGCTTTCCTATTAGAAGGAAATTGGATTAGGGATGATATATACGGGTATGTGTGATTGTATATTGAATACATAGAGTTTTATATATATATATATATATATATACACACACACACACAGTCTGATTTAATAAAATATAGACACCCAAGCCTAAAGATACAATGCCTCTATTATGTAAGTCCTATTTGCAGTCTAAGTACTGAACAGGCTGACAACCATCATTTGGTATCATAGCAATCTACGGAGAGGCTGCCATCATTTATGGTATTAGAGCAGTCCAAGGTCAGATGCATAAAAAATGTTGTCCAAAACCAAGGTTTTATGGATTATGGTAGGGAGTGTGCTTGGCATGAGGATATGGGTAGAGTGGATACTATTAGGATTGAGGTGGGGTTTAATTTTGAGGTTGGTATGGATGATTTTATTAACCATAGGATATCAATAAGAATAATAACTATGATGTTATTGAGGTAAGTATGGAAGAGGTGGTAGAAGGTTTATAGTTGCTTAAATAGGGAGATAAGAAGAAAGAATTTGACAAAAAAGAGGTTGTTGGAATTGTCAAGGAGGATGTACATTTTTCCAAAGATTGTCACCCCAATCCTATAGAGTTTGAAATGATTGTGGATGAGGTTAAAAATTAGATTATTTTAGACATAATTTTGGATGAAGTGGATCTTCATAAGGAAATTATTTTTTGGTTCATGAGAGACCACAAAAGACTCAAAGAGGAGATGAATAGGATGAGCCAAAAGGATGGGATCCTTTGTACCAAGGTGGCCCTAATAGATTTAACTAATTAACTTGTGTAATTAAAATAAAAAGTGGATATAATGGAGAGATAAAATGTGAATTTGAATTAAAATCTAGCTGTCCTTGTGGATTTTAGTCATATTTCTATGGAAATTGTTTACAGAGCATTGAAGGTTTAAAAATATTGACTAAGATAAATAATGATGAAGTTCATAATTTTAGGTTGACAAGAAAATGAAGTTCATGGTTGGTGAGGAAGATGTTCCTCACAATTCTCACCAGATGAAAATTTTTATGATCTTGATAGATAATTGGATGAAAGCTTATCGAGATTGGAAGTGTCCTAGATGCTAGTGTGTTTCTTACTACTTTATTTCTAACTTTTGGCTATTTTTTAGTTGTTGTTATAGTGCTCTCTCTCTCTCTCTCTCTCTCTCTCTCTCTCTCTCTCTCTCTCTCTCTCTCTCTCTCTCTCTCTCTCTCTCTCTCTCTCTCTCTCTCTCTCTCTCTCTCTCTCTCTCTCTCTCTCTCTCTCTCTCTCTCTCTCTCTCTCTCTCTCTCTCTCCATTAAAGTCTTAAGTAGATAAGTTAGGGGAATGTTAAAAATGTCCTCATGCAACCATAAAAACCAATTATGTGATGTTATCTACAAATAAAAGGTTCTAATAAGTCTTATACTTCCCATTAAACTCTCTCAAAGTGTTTATAATGTTCTCATGTCATGCGAATGGAGTTTGGAATCCTAAGGGTTTAGGACTAGTATTAGGCTTAGTCTATAGGACTATGTTTTGGACTTATGACCACCTCTGAGTGGTTATAATGACTGTAGATATTTTTTCATCATTTAAAATTAAAAACTTAAGTATTTAATGATAAATATAGTGTTTCATGCCCATATATATTGATAGATAGTGTTGTTTTAAGATTTTTAAATTTTAGTGGTCATGATACCTGGAATATTAAATGTAGGATTAAATAATTTGTCACATATTTAATTAAGTGAATCTATATGACCAATTTAGGATGGAATGTAAAATTTTTAACTATTTAAGGTGTATATAGTTTATTAATAACTATTGAACATTTCTATATTTTTTAATTTAGGTGTAACTCTAAGAGATTGGACAACTAAATATAAAAAATAATTAGTAGTAATAGTTGTGTCATATCAACTAATGGGGGAGGAAGCTATAAAAACTATTAAGAGACAAGGTATTGTGTAGATGTGTGATCTAACTTAAATTATAATATTTATTTATGAATATCATGAAGGAACCATAAGTGGAAACTATGTAGAAGAAGAAATTACAAGCAAGATATTTTTTGTTGGGTATTGGTTGCCAATTTTTTTTCAATAGACCAAGGAATACATGATATTTACCAAAAGTTAGATAATGATAGGGTGACTCAATTTTTCATTGAGATTATGCACATGTTACTATAAGAGTTTATGATTGCACTTTACAAGACAAAACCATTACATCCACAAGAAAATGGTACAATGGAGTATTTCAACAAGATTTTTGGCACTACACTCACAAATATTTGTGATGTTAATTGTAAATATTGGGATGATATATTATAAACTATGTGTGGACTTAAATAATAACATAAAAATGATTAAATAAGTATAATCCATTCTAGCTATGCTATGAAAGAGAGGCTTTATACCGGATGAATTTTATATTCCTTTGTTGAAAATTGTGTGCACTATAATATTATAAGATTGCACATGATTTGGAAATAAGTTTTTATAAATACTAAAGTTGGATGTGAAGAGGCTACTTGTAGGATTAAGATAGTGGGTTAAAAAATTACACCAAAAGGTTTTGCATAATAAACACATGAAAGGCAAGAAATTGTGCATCAGTGCCAAGGTCCTTTTGTATGACTCCAAATATTTAGAGAAACTAGGAAAGATCCACATGATGGATGAATCCATTCATAATTAATCACATTTTTGGCACTGGTGCATATAAATTATATAGGTTAGATGGTGAATTATTACAAGGGCACTTTAATAAATGTATGTATAATACCTACTTTAACTAACCATGTTAAAAGCATATATAGAGGGAACTAGATTTGAGAAATTTTTTCATAAAAATATTTCATGCCTTCTAGTTTGATTTCTTAACTTTTTTATATAGTATGTGCAATAAGTGTAGGTTATCTTATTGGTCCAATCAGATGTGTCAAGAGAAATCTTTCAGGATTCTTATGTCAAACATCTAACTATATTTGGGAGTGATAATCATGCATAGTGGAGTCTTGTGGATAAGACATATCATTACTTTGAAAAAAAAAAAATAATAAGGAAATAATTTAACCCACAAAAAAGGAAATTATATGAGACTAGACTTATACACATACAAAATTGAAAGAAAGAGATACATGTTGGTTTTCTAGAAATAGGAAAATATTGAACACATATATAGAAATCCACATGTAGAAAATATATGACGCACAATTATAAATTTGGTAAAATGTGAAATGGAAAAGGATTATAACATAAAATGGTGAAAAAAGGAATAAATAATGAATAAATAATATGTGTGAAATATTATTCACATACATGATTAGTAATATTCAAAAGAGATGGGAAGTTACATAAGGCCAAGGCATGAAACCACCATTATTTGAAAATTTGATCATTGGAATAAGTCATTGAATCTATTATTTTTGAATAGGTGGTGGATTTATTACACTTAATGCTATAAAATTAGGGTTGGAGGATCAAATTATAATGGTATAATTTTTAAAAAATAGCTTTGTGTTTCTAGTATGGAAGAATAATAGGTCATGTAGATAGGCTAAGTGAAAAATAAGGTTATTATGAGAATCTTTATGCCATGGAGGGATCACAAGAAATAATAAAATACTATAAGTAAAATATTTTTGTCATTAATCTAATGTATAGGGTGGTTTTAAAAGTTATTTGAAGAAACCTAGGGTTTTAAAACAATGGCAAAGAAGAAAATAATCTCGCCCATAACTACTCCTATTGGCCCCCATTTTTGGAAAAGTATTAAAATGATTTTTTTTTAGAAAATTCAAGGGAAAAAATGGATGCAAAATTTTTTTAAGAAAAAGTCATGAATAATAGGGGATGTAAGACACATGCATAATGAATGAGGTCCCAATTTTTACTTAATTTTGATAGAGCATCAATAGGCTCATAGATGTGCAAGTATGAGGTTGTGTAGATGTACCAAAAAATAAATGAGTGCTTATATAATAAGGATAGACCAAGTATCACAATGAAATTAATGTGTTAGTATGGTTATTTTGGTACATTAACCATAGTGAATGATAAGGAGGTTACACAAACCACAAAGTGCAAAAGAAGGAGCATCAATTCAAAAAGTTAGCAGAGACTAAAACTTCATGCATTCAAACATTAAGACAAACTATTGTAACATATGTCATGACATGGATATATGGGTCTATTAGGTAATATATTAATCAAAAAGTAGATACACATTACTATAAATAGAAATTAGTTGCATTTTATGGAGTGTGCGTTTATTAATTGTAACTACAAGATGTTATTTTGATCCCATAAAAACCACCTTTATTTCATAAAATATATTGTTGATGACATTTATATTTTTGTTAATGAGTTATTGATAGTCATTGTTGCTACCATTGCTATAGTTGTGATTTTATGTTGTTGTAATATTGAGTAAACTTGTTTCCAATGTTGAAATTATATGTATTGATCAATCATGTACTTCTGAACTTTAATGAAAAGAGAAGCAAGGTTTCTTAATTTTTTATTATCACTCTACATTCTTGTTGAGTTATAATGCTTATGTTGATGATTTTATAGTAGTTACATGATATTTAATATATGTTTAAATAATTAAAATATGTGTTTGATATTATGCTATAGAAAAGGAATGGTTAATCATATTTACAACTAGCTCAATTTTTCACTGACTATTTATTTCTATGCTTCAAATGAGTACATAAGTTTTATTGCATACTATGATAGTGAAATGAGTATTGAATGTTTTGGAAAAGTGTGAGTGGATTAGAATAATGGTTGGTGCATATAAAATTTTACCCAACAAATCTCATAGTGGAGGATGAAAATTAAATAATAATCTATGATGAGGTTAGAGTCAAGATCAGGTGAGGACACATAATCATTGAAATAACATGTTAGTGAGGTAATAAAATCAACCAATGGAAAGCTGATGTCAAGAATTAAGTCATTTAATATACCATTAATTTTTTTCCCATGGGATAAATGAAGGATAATAATTGAGTCTAAATATTGGGGAATGCATAATTTAAGACTAAAATTATCACAAGAGAAGTCACGAGGAGAAAATTGAATAAGTTTTATCATAAACTTGAGTAGATGCTAACCAAGTGTTGGAAAGAGAATTCATTGAGAGATTTCACATTATGAAATTATTTAACATACCTTATCTAGGAAATCCCAATGAATTTAAAAATGATTATTGTCTTGAACACACGAAGGTCAGTTATATTCTATAAGGAGAAGTATGAAAATATAGACCACTCTGATCAATTGGGTAACTGGGATAAATAATGAAGGAGATGAAATTCAAACTCCTTTTTTGGAGATAAAACAAAAAAACACCTAAGGTTGCTTAAGAGTTTAAATTTTAGAGTTAGGAATACTCATCACATTTCCCCACTAATTACCCAACTAGTTGCACGTTTGACTAACACAAAGCTAACCATAGTAATGAGGTGGGATCATGTGTCGAATCCCATTATGTATGTAACACATTGGATTTCACAAGAAAGTATGAAAGTGGAAGTAATGGTGAAATATATGGAGAGACATGTTACATTATGTAAATTTAAATGTTGATGAGCGATATAAATTAACCCTTGCAATTCATTTTCAATTTTTATCACATTCCTAAAGATTTATAATCCAAAAGTGCATAACATACAAGGAAAAATAGGGTAAGCAAAATCACATTAAATTTATAGAGTTTAAGAAAAATTTAGGTCAAAATTCAACTTTATAAAATATTTTGGGTGAAATTCAAGCTCAGGGAGTGAAGCAAAATTGAATTTGAGAAAGAATAGAGTTATAGAGGAGGGTATACATCATTAAATCTATCTTAATCTTGAGGATAAAGTCAAAATTAAGTGTTATAAAATAATTAACAACTCATGAGTATGATAGAGAGGTATTTATATCCATAATTCCTTTAAAAATGATGTTTATTACTTTGATACCAAAAACTAAGAAGAACATGTAGTTGTCAAAGTTAAAGGGAAGTGACTTGGATGATATAATTCCTTTAAAAATGATGTTTATTACTTTGATACCAAAAACTAAGAAGAACATGTAGTTGTCAAAGTTAAAGGGAAGTGACTTGATCATCATCCAAGAAGTAACCGATGAGTAATTATAGGTCAATATTGAAGATGTGCTGGGAAAAAATATATAAATTATATTTAAAGATAATTTTGTTTACAATAAGGATTGGGCATATAAATTTGATCAAAGAAAGATAAAGGATTATAACCAAATTAATGTCTGAAAATGGGTCAAAAAGGAAGAAAGGTTGTATGGTAGAGTAATAAATTAGGCACAAATGGCATTATCACATCTAAGACATGGGTGTAAACTATGATGGAAAATATTTTAATTTTGAAATTATTTAAGTTGTTTGATCCGGGAAACAATTTAGGTGACAATTCAGGTGACAGTTCCACCCCAATTGATGATGAAACTTCTGGGAGCCATAACTTTTGCACCGTAGCTCCAATTGACTCGCCATTTGAACCGTTGGAAAGATAATAATGAGAAGAACATCTTGAAATGGAATTGAGATCCACTTAATGAATTTTTATCCCTGAAAACCCAATATAAGTGCCCCAAATTTCAATTTTAGTAGTGCAGTCTAAAAATAATAAGTTTCTAAAAATAGTAAGTCCTCAAATTCTGTATTATTTTAAATCTTGGAATTAAAACCAAATAATCTACCTCAATATTAGTGACCTTAAAAATCCTCCCCATGATTTCAAAATTTGTATAAATTAAGAGGTAACCTGAAATGTGAAGACAGACATCTCTTCCCAGAGATAAACATATAATTGTATTGCGATCTTGAGTAATACTACATCTCTTCTTAGAGAATTCATTGTTATTGTGTTATTTATATGTTATTTAAATATTTATCAACTATAAATTCTGATTTTTGGATCATTTTCATATATTTATAAGCCAGATTATTTCATTTAATTCATTTTTTCATTTGTCCATGAAAAAAGTTCTACTTCCCAGGGTGTTGAATGAAAATATCTCCCAATTGCATAAGAAAATATATAACACTACCTTGGACAAGAGAGGATATCAAGATATAATTTGATGATATGAATGAGGTGGGTAAAGTGGATATGTTATTGAAATGTAAGAAGGAAAAATGTACCATTCCCATTAAACACATGGATGATAGGGAAACATGTGTGGTAGAATGTCTGGTGAGCACCAAGATGTGTTCAAATGCCATGTGGGATATTATTAATAAGAAATATAAAGACATTTGGAATTGTATGGGTGCCAAAAATATATAATTTAAAATTTCCAAATTATTTTTTTCATTATATTATAGAAACTTAAAAAAGATCCCACAAGACCATGAATACATTATGATGGGGAATGATTCTAACTCTATTGGTGTTCAAATAAATTAAAAATTAAATTGGATATGATGATCATGTATGGCTAAAACCATTATGTAATTCACCTATATAGAAAATATAATCTACTATTATATGTTAGCTTGAGGATTTATCTTACAACTTATGAGGATATACCCCAGGAGTAGCCAGATAACACATACTATATGATCCTTCATTTAATTTTCAACCCAAGGATGAATAACTTTTTAAGGTGTCAACATTTTATATGAAAAACTAAAATACTTTGAATATTGATAATACTAATGCACACTTGATGAAAGCAAACACACTTATAGAAAGTAAATGACAAGAAAGTAAATAGTAGAATTGAAAGGCTAATCTATGTTTGGAAGCTTCCCACACGGAATTGAATTACACAAAAAAATTTAAATAATTAAAAAAATTTAAAGACATTTTTTTTTAAATTACACACAATTAAAATAATGAAATATAATGAAATGCACACATATCAAAATTAAACTAATGGATGGGAGATCAGATCACCAAATCCTTGTGAATGGGCCTTGTTTGGTTGGAATGGATTTGACTCCCATCCTTTCTTAATAAATTATTAAATAAAATAAACTCTTATTGATTCAAATATAGAATTAGATATAATTTATATAGATATCTTATAATCTTATTAAAAACTTACTCAAATGATATCCTGATATAGTTTCCTAATTGAGCTTCACTTTAATTCCATTGATGTAGGTTTTATTCACACTAAATATTTGTAAGGGGTAATACCTTATCATTTTAGTATCAATGAGAATTCTCTCCAATGCAAGAGTTTTAGGTATTTGATTTCTTAAATAACCACATGGTGGACTATGATTTGAGTGTAGTATTTATTTACCTCAGATGATTCAAATATGACTTATGTCTAATGTCTAACCTAAATATTCTAAAAGTTGGCCTACGATGGATGGATAACCTAAAATAAGGTGGATATGATTGAAAAAACAAAAGGATGGAAAAGTAAGGAAAAATAAGGGGCTCTATGATTCATATTGCAGATGAAATGCTTCTAGGTTAACCTCTATACTAGGATGATTATGTGTCACTAACCAATGCGTGCTGTAAGTTAGCTGCCAACACAAAACACATCAAACATAGTGATGAGTTTGAGGAAATAATTATAAAATAACCTAATTATCATAATCAAATATAATGTTAGTACTGAATTTCTAAGCATAATCACATTACTAACAAGATGAAAGTATGATATATTATCAAAGAAATGGCAAGACTAACACATAGTTCAATCTAACCACTACAACAAGATACATACATGAACTTCATAATAATATTAAACTAAATGGAAAATCTTATAGTAAAACACAAATATTTGGTTTAGAAAAAAATTATTACAAACTCACAAAATAGTCATAGAAATTTCTAGCTTGCATTAATTCACCAAAATTTCTCCTCTCTTTAAAATGAATGAGACTTATGTATGCATAGCTTTGAATGGGAAAAAGCTCATCTTAAAAGCTTTGTTGCATGTTTGAAAAATCTAAAATAAGATTAATTATTAATTTATCCCAAAGGTTTGCATGTATAAAATAATTTCTTGATGAATAATAAAGGATAAAAATATCATGCCAAGATTAGACTAAAAAAATATTTTATAATGCATGAATAGAATTGCTAGTAACAACATGATTAGAAATATATTTTACTTCAGTTGAGACCATTTGATTGGTTGAACTAAAAATAGGGTCTGATGATGTATTATAAATTGGAGTTTAAGGTACACTCACTCTTGACAAAGAGACAACTATATATGAAATTGACATTGTTGTAATGAAAGACATAGTTATAGTTTCCATTAGAGTGGGACTGATGGTGCATACAAAGGGCCTGAGACAGAGCTGACTTGAGATAACACAACTCCAAATAAAGTGTATACCAATGTGTATGTTATATTTCTAGTAGTTATATTTTTTAATGGTTGAGCTGATGATGACTAAGATCTTGCCTAAGTATCCAAATACTTCTATTTCCCCACATTTCTTTATTCTTTTCTCTTTTTATGTGTTATTGTGCATGTTAAAAGCATGAGTCAATAAATTCAAAATTTATAGTAGGGACATTGAATAGTGTCTAGATTTTTCCCATAAATTTTTTAATATAAGCTTAATGAAGTCTTAAAATATTCATTAAAAATACACATGGATCCTTAGGACCTTTTAGTATGAAGACCCAATGTTTAACTTTGTTTATCTATGAGACACTTCAAATTTTAAAAATAACACTCAAATTGAAGTCTTTACATCTATATAATTCTATGAATATAATTTCTTACTTCCAAACAACGAACTTAAGAAACCATAAGAGACCTTATATCCAAAAAAATATAGTCCAAATCTATAAAATAACATACATTTTATTGGTTTCAAGATCTATTTAAATAATTGTTTCTTATTATTATTTTTTTCAAAATGCTTTGAAAATATATTTAACATTCCTTTTATCAACTAAATTAATATAATATCATATTAAATCATATTGGCCATTCTTAACATATGGTGAACATTAAAATCTAAATGAAATGAAATTATATTAAATTCTTCTAAAATATATAACATAGTGCATTAATATCATGTTGCAATTGATTATCAAAGAATGAAGATGCACATACGAATGGATGATGGTTGGAGAAAATATGTTTAGAGATTTGATTCTCCACTTCATGGCATAATTGTTATATGTTATACTTGCATGTAATGTTTTCTAAATTTTATTGATATTTACATCTTTGGTTGGTCCATCCTTTGTTTTAATTTTACATGATTGTTATATTATTTGTCCACTCCAAGTACTTAATTACTCATTTCTTCCATTCCAAATAATTAATAGAGATTTTAATTATACTTTTTAATTATATCTTTTCAAATCATGAAAGTGTGAGGCCTAATTTTTTCCTTCATATTTTACTCATGAGGTGCCTTATATCTTTTGAGGCATAAAGTGTCAATTTTATAAATGGTTTTGGATCCTAGACAAAAATCAACCATTTCACATGTTTATTTCATATGTATGATTATATGGTTATATAGTTTGTATTTTTGTTAATTGAAAAAAAGATATTATATTATTATATATATAAATAATTATTTTTTCTAAATCTTATTACTATTTATTTTATTTAATAATATGATTTTAGTATGATACATTCATTTTTAGTTATTAATAAATTTTTAGGATTGTATTTGATGTTATCTCCAATGTGTTGGTGCTAGGGGTCAAAATAAATTTACAAGGGAATCAATTATACCATTCACCATATATGCACAAATAAATCCTTTTCAAAATTTATCTAATATTTATGAATTTTTAATTTATTTTTAACTAATTAATTATTTTGTTTTTAACAATTTCTACCTTACATTATTATTCATTAATTTATTGCAACCTTTTAAATCTCTCTTTAAACCTCTTAGTTCTTTAACCTTGGTTGGCCAACCCCGAATTCAACTCATGAACCAAAAATTTGAAATTATTCTTTAAACCATTGTAAACTTAAGTTTAATTTACACAAAAACACCTATTCCATGCTAATTTAAAACCTAATAATTATACTTAAGAATTGATAGATTTTTGTAAGAGGTGGTTGACTTTTGGACTATCAAGAACCATTATTCATGGCTTTGAAAACACAATTTTATATAAGTGAATTTTTTTGGGTTAAATATTGTGTAATTAGGATTTATTTATCCAATTATGGCTTTGAAAACACCATTTTATATAAGTGCATATTTTTTGTTAAATATTGTGTAAGTAGGATTTATTTATCCAATTAATCTATGTGTTTGTGTAAGAAAAGTAAATATATGTGTAAGAAATTAGTTTTTTTTTAAAGAGTATTTTTGGGTTTTGCGGATAGGGATAGACATACAACCATTCCTCATTGGTTAAGGATTTATAATTTTGTTCCTTTTATATTTTAACTTTTAGTTTTTTTTGGCATTATGTATTTATATTTTTGGAAAACTTACATTTGGTAGGAGGAGATTTTAGTAAAATGTTTCAAGGGAAGGGCTTCGAGGTTGAGGTAGGCCTCTATTATATTATTAGTAACTATGTAATAGGTATTTATTGTAATTGGTTGAACCACTATTTTTATTTTGGATAGTATGTATCTAATGGAAGCTCCATATTTATTCAAAAAAAATTGACATTAGACTTCAAATACTTTTTTTTATTAAAAATAGAAACTAAATTAATTTAATGCTTTGTCATTGGATAAAATCATTTGATGTGATCATTAATTCTGATAAATATAAAATTACTATACTAAAAAATATATATTTTCCTATAGTAGGGAAAAAACATAAGAACATTGGAAAAATAATTTCTTGCACATGCAATCATTGTCAAACTATTAATCAAATACATCTATAGTAGTTCAGAAAATAAAAACAATTTTTTTAAAGTATCTATGTAAAAATGTTAATTAAAATATGAGGGGGTGGTTTATATTTAATAATTCATCATTATTTCATTTATTATTCTATTTTAATTATACCTTCACATAATGAAAGATGTATCACTTTCAATCTGCAATAAGTTGAGTTGGTATCGATTTGCAATGTTTATGCAATTTTATGTAGAACCAAGGTTTAAATTAAAAAGTCATGTTAACTAAATTTTTAATAATTATTAGGTTATCCAAGATATGTATATATGGTAATGTTGATAATGGTGTAGGTCAAGTGTAAAATGAACCCAAAGAAAACATCTCTTTACAATGTAAAAAATTCAGGTTAGTGTAACAATATAATATAACAACCATTGGAACAAACAACTTGAAATAATTTTGCATTAGGTATTGTATTTCATGGTGGTATGAGTTTGAATGCCTCAAAAAAGGAAAAAAAGAGTAAATAGTTCTAGCTTTGTGTATAAATATTATCTACATAAAATGTAACAAAACATTTGTAAAGACAAATATGTGTTAGTTAATAGATAACTTGTCCATATATTTTTTAAAGTCCATAAATATTTGTCTCAAATCAAAAGAATAATATATATTGACAAATTTATCACCCCACTATGATGCTAAATTGAACTGCAATCCTAGATCTGAGTAGCATTCTTCAAAAATGCAAGTTTTGGCTTGCAAAGCAAGTATAGAGCATATAAGAACTCCTTCATATTTATTTTATAATTTAAATTCTATGCAAAGTAAAGGTTTGGATAAGTCACAAAACTAGTAACTTTTATCAATTATTGTAATTTACATATTATAGGGCATTTTTACAAAACAAATAATTGGTTTTACCTAGCTCATCTAGAGCAATTCTATGTTTATCTCATATAGTTTGATGTTTTTTTGGAAATCTCACAATCCACTAATAAATCCTATTAAAGTGTGTATTTTTATCTAATCCAAATAACCTATGGTGAAGCATCACATTGAGATAAAAATGTGTGATTATAAAGAAAGCAAACCCACCAAAATTCAAAAAATGGGACCGGTTACGTAATTGAGATAATTTTCACCAACAATAGTAATTATGCAATAACCCTTTTTTGAGCTACCATGTAGTTGTCAAAATTATAGTTTTTGTTTTTTTCCCAATAATATTTGAGATAAATATGTTTTAGGCTTAGAAATTGACTCACCAAGTGTTGTGCAAAGAGCTTAATAGATGTTTTTGGTGTGGCATTTGTACATTGACCTTCTTTTGTGGGGAAATTATAAAAAATATATCATATGAATTTGTATATTAGTTAATTCTAAATTATGAGAATAAGATTATTAGATTTATAATTATACATGATTATTTCCAACTTTAGGTTGGTTTTTTCTTATATTATGTTTACATTTATTTATTCATGGATTCGTTTATTTGCTTATTTCAATTTTGTTTATAAAAAAATAAACAATAATAATACTTCAATGATACTACCTATAATATTCTGCAATGTATATTTACATTACATTTTTTATTATTAAATATAGTAATTATTAGTGATAGAATTATAATAATAATATATTAGTTTTTTTATTTTTCTTTTTCTTTCTGCTACTGGTCATTAGTAGCAATGGTTGTGCATCTACAAGATGACACTAATAATTGAGAAAAGACCCATGTGACCATATGCTGGCTAGGTTTGGAAGCCTTTGATTTCATTAATGTGTGAGGTGATATTTTTTCTCCTTCACATGATTCATTGATTAAACCATAATTATGGATCAATATGAATTAGGGGTGCTTGATTTAGTGCATCATTTGGTATGGGATATCATTTAAGTGATTAGACATGATTATTCTATTATCCCATGCCATTTTTTGATGATATCTATTTTCCTCTACATAATTTATTTCATTCCAAAATGGATTATTCATGCCTTGCTCTCACCAATTATCTCTATGTTTTTTAAAAAATAAGAAATAACATTTCATGATCATGTTTCAGATACCTGTCTATGCCATATTTTATGGCTTCCTTCTTTAGTAATCTTTGAAGCAATTCGTGATATGATTGGGTATCTTTTTATCATTCCTTTGGACACCTCAAATCTAACACAAAAGTGGTTTCAATATTCACCAATTTTTTTTTGCATGTAGTTCGAGATCTTATTGTAGTTTTAAAGGTCATGTGGGTGTTGGTTTGGATGGGGATCCTCGATGGTTTATCAAGTTGGTTGGATAAATTTCAAGTAATTTTGGGTCCACCTTTGCTCTTATCTAGAGATAAATGTTTGGGATTAATTTTTATTTGCATTTATTGTGAGATTGAGGAATGTTATGTTCTTATGTTGGAGACCCTTCATCTATACTTTGTTTCTCAATCCATTTCCCTTGGTATATTATTTAAACTATTGGATGGCTCCCATTCCCTTTTTAGACCTTTTATTAGGTTTTTTTTAATCTACTAGACTAGTGGAGGTAGCTTCAACACTTGTCAATTTATGTTCATGGCTCAGTGTTGAGGTAAACATCAAAGCTAGCCATAATGTCTTTGTTGGTGGAGTCGACAAACTTCCTAGGTGGGCAGTCACCAGATCCATGCAATGATGCATGTAATCAGTGATGCCTTCCTATAGTTCTACTAAATTTTTCCCTCTATGGTAGATGATGACTAATATAGGCCCATGGTGCAAGAAGACCAAATTCAAACATATTTCCTAGCTATGTTACCTTTTTATGCTAAGTTTTTGGCTAATTTTCTCCTTTCCATGTTTGGGTTTTTGTTTGGTTGCCTTTTTGGCTTTTTGAGTGGATCGATATTGTGCTCTTTCTATTTCTCCATTGGTTTTTGTTTTATTTATCTTTTTATAAATCTTGGGTAAGGGCCCATTATCCTATAATCTATCAAAAAATATATTAGCTTCTTTAAATTATTATAGTAATGGAACATAGTATGTAATATATGTTTTAAAGAAAAATAAATTATATATTATTGTCACAATCTATTTGCCATAATATATTCAAAAAAAAATATGGTGCAATGATGTTTTTTGATTCACATATTTGGTCCATTTATTTTCATATGTAAAATGGTATACCTAAACTTATATTTTTTCCCACATGATTTAAGTACACAAAATATCTCTTTATATGATTTATGTTCCTTTTACAATTTTTTGTAAATAGTTGATTGTTTTTTTGCTTGAAAAAAATAGATGGGAAAAATAGTTTTCCTTTTTAAAAAAAATATGAGGGGTTGTGGTTGATGGGATGAAAATAGATAGATGTGTTTTTTGTAATCAATTTGACTAGATTTTATGACTTTGTTATTAATTGATGCGGTTTTTATTTTATTGCAAAATAAAATACCAATGAAATGTTTTTTAAAAAAAATGATAGCGCTAATTATTGAAACATGTATATTTTTTCATGGTGTCTGATAGTTTATGCTTTGAACAAGTTATAAAAAAAATAGGTAAGTATCTTGTAATAATATTCACTTTTTTTGATCATTTACAACATAAATATAGTAGTCATTTACCAACATTATATATTATTCAATGATAATGTAAATATCTTGTCAGATAGATTCTTTTTCTATGGCAAGCAAGAGTACTAGAAAGTTGATGTTGTTTGGATCTTGTAATTTCACTTCTTGATGGTTTAGCCTGTACTTTCTTGTAACCCAAAAAAAACTAAAACTAAAAAAAATGAAAAGACAAACAAATGACATTGCATTAGATTGTCTAAAAAAAATCATTGGCATGGATACATACCAATGAAAAAAAACACAAGCCTTTGAAACTATTTATGATGCTTTGAAACATGAAAATATTTTAATAATTTCATCATTAAATTATACTAGTGGTTATTGCCTTTTTGACATATTTCAAGTCTTATTGCATTTCCATTACACATCAAGAATGCTACAAACTAGGATTATTGAATATTTTATGGATTCTTTGAACAATAGGGATGTAGAAATAATATACTCATATAAAAACCAATTACATCTAGATATGTTATATGATTTGCATCAAATACATGACAAAATCACATACTTTCATCGAATGAGAGTTTTTGAAAATGAACTTACAGTTCAAGGTGAGGTTGGTCTATGGGGTGAAACATTTTATATCCAGTGGTTATGTAAATGGTTGGGCATACCTATTTTTGTTTTGTATATTATAAATAAATGTATCTACATTTTAATAAATAAAGCTACATTCTATTGTATTCAATCTTATTTCATGACATAAACCCAAGTGGTGGACATTTTGAGCCATTATCTTACAAAAAAATGCAACCATAACTCGGTTTCCAATACAAAATTATAAAATATTTGTAAAAGTCCTTTGTATTGGAATGCCATTTTTTTAATGAATTGAAGCACATGGCATGTATAAAATAAGCAGTTTTAGCTCAAACTATGGTGAGAGTTTATTAGATGCTATTGGTTTGTTAGATAAACATGAATTCAATGGTCATGCTCTCCATCAATATATGACCTAGTATTTTTACAATGAAATTATTGTGGTAGATAGAAATGTAATGACTTATTTAGGACTTTATGAATAAGAGCTTAAAAAATTAAGCTTGGAACATTGTTTGGTTAGAGAATGTACATTAAAAAAATTGGAATGCCATTTCAAGAAAGAAAAATTGAAGGTACTAAGTTTTGTTATTCATGGATTTTAAACATTATACAAAGAAACTTTGATTATGGTCAGAAAGAACTAAAAACATTTCAAAACTATATTACAATTATTATTGACCATAGAAAACATACAACATTATCTACTCTGAGACATATACATGTCATATTCACTATGAGCCATTACAAATTATTTACTAAGATTGTATTGCATATGAAGTGTCGATGAATATTTAAAAAAGATTGACAACTATTGATACTTTAAAGTGTTTTGAAACAAGAATAAGATCTTTTGTAATTACAAAAAAATATACAAGTGAACCTTTTATTATACATACATCTCAGTCAAAAAATAGTCATCACATTTTGTTATGTTCTTTAAAATAAAACATACATAACCCAAAGAATAAAAACTATACTACAAAAACATATAATAGAAAAACTAAAAAAAATAATAGCACACATAGATGCCAAAAATCATTGAACTTAATGAAATTAATGATACATTGCCATAAAAATTAATACTTGACATGCACACAACATGATCATTGAACTATAAAAACAATAAACTATCTAAAATCAATCAAATACATGCCCATTTATGCTTGTGTAGTTTGTGAATAGCTACAGTTAAAAAAGATATCGTTCTAGTTGACATTGACATTGTCAAAGCATTTCATTTTACTTTCACAAATACAATGTTAAAAATAATTGCATTGGGAGAAACATATGCAAATAATGCAAAAGATCTCTTGAAAATAGAAAAGTATCAATAGCTTCTGTTCCTTTCAACATTAGAAGAAATGAAAAAATGTTATTGTAAATAAATTAACATTTTTAGAATAAATATTGGTTGATTTAGGAATTCCATTTACATAAATATGTGAACTTGGATATAAACACTCATAATATGGCCTTATAGAAACAATTATAAATGTTCCAATAGACTTTGATCGGATCCAGAAAATATTGCTTAGAGAAATGAATGAGATAGAAATAATTGCAATCAAGATAAAATGCAAATTAGAATACAAAAATGCATATTTAATAGGAAATGTAAGGCTTGCATATGTCATGAAAGAATTATAACAACTTTGTTAGGCATCATTATATAAGCAAGAAAACATTACTATTGACAAATCTTGGAAAATTAGCTTTGAGAAAAAAATGTTATTGATATTGTGCCTGTGGAGGATGATGAATCTGACACATATGAAAATGAATCATAACCTATTACCGAATCTTTGGTGTATTATTTTTTCAAAGAAAAATTAATACTTGATCTGCAAGATGAGATCATTGAAATTTTCCCATCAGAAGGATTCAAACTATTAGGTATATCTGAAGACAAATTATCAGAGGAGTTGAGCTTTCCAACTTTATACTATGGTTTTAGTCATCTTGAAGATATGACACATAACATGTCATACCAAAAATTAGTAAAATGGGATCTTTTCCACAAATAAAATGACATTATAACTCACATATCTAACATCTTATTCAAACTTATTAAAATCATTATATATTAGGTATCATCTTGTGCTTAGATATGCATACACAAAGGTGAATTAAAATATAAAAATCTCTATGTCAAAGATGTTTGAAACAAAGACAACATATAAAAAAATACTAAAATCACTAATATCCTATATATATTTCAAAATCATTCTAACATCACTTGACTATTTTGAAAATTCAAGAAAAAATATTTTTACGATGATTAGGCAATTGGGCCCACCAACATTTTTGCTACCATAACAATTGTTGAGCATTGTTATGAGCCTTTATGTCATGCATTGCAAAATTAAACTCCCACAACAAATAATAAACACAATGAGACAATTTAATAAGAAAACAT
Source organism: Torreya grandis (assembly GCA_037957365.1). NCBI lineage: Eukaryota > Viridiplantae > Streptophyta > Pinopsida > Cupressales > Taxaceae > Torreya > Torreya grandis. Next base: position 568,786 of record JARHVA010003610.1, read on the forward strand.
TGACACAATGATAAAGAGAAACCACGTTATCTATAGTTTTTATTTTAACCATAAATCCAATGCATTAAAAAAAATGATATTATAAAATGAAAAATTGTTTAGAAAGGTTTTGGATTAATTTTTTGTGACTAAATTTTATAATAGAGGAAATGAGTATTTGAATTTCATGCTCTGGGTACATGATGTACCTATATATGGAAATTGCTCTAATACTAAAATCAAAGATTTTGTAGACAAATATGTATCTTGTGATTTAGTGTTGCTTGATAGGCTGGAATGCAAACAAATCATCATACAAGTACATGCAAAAAGTATAGAAATTCTCATTGGATATTATTTTTTATATTATCCCCAATGTAAAAAACCATAATATTATAGCTATTGTATGGAATCAACAAGCTTTACAAAGATAATGCTATAAGATTTTTTTCTCAACTTGAGCAAAAAAGTATAGCAAAGACACAACAATCTAGATGTTTTTCAAGAAGTAAATTTTTTTCAAACAAAATACATACTTTCATTGTGATCTTATATTTTGAGACCCATCATAATGTTGAAAATACATCCATCAGATACCTGGATAAATGCATTTTCAAAGTAGCTCCCAACATTGTGGTATGCTAACATAGATGCATAATTAATTCTTTATGCATATGCTATTACAACATATTGTTGCTCTTATATGACAAAGTTTGATCATACACTAACAAATGAATTTTGGGAGGTGCATGCTAAAACTATTCATATAAATGACAACAAACTGTATACCATGAGAAAATTGGGAAATACGCTTCTACAACACCAAAAAATGTCTAGTCATTAAGCCATTCACATTGTGTTCTCATTTCCTTTACGTCATAGTTCAAGGAAAATAATTTTCATAAACACATTACTGCAAATGAAAAGAACTTACATTTTAAAAATTCCAAAATTATTAGCACAAGATCTAAACACTTTAGAAGACATAATATGTGCTTCTCCTATAGAAAAATATGTTGCAAGGCAAATATAGTTAGAACATATATGATTGGCTAAATTTGTGGCATATTATCTAGGAAAATATGCAAATAACAAAAAATGAAAAAAAAACCATAGATCATTCAACATGTTAGATAAAATATCCACATAGATCTTGAAAACCATTATAGAGAACAAATAATGTTATTTATACCTTGCCATGATAATGAAGAGACATTGAAAAAATTCAACACATGGATTGATGTATACCTCACTCATAAGACACAAATAACAAGAATTGAAACTATGTTTTTTGTAAATTCCATAACAAAGTAGGACAATATTGACACTGCTAAAGAGAATCTATACATTCCTTTTGCCTCAATATTTACTATTTCTAATGATGAAAAAATAATCAAATTGAGAACAAAATTGATGAATATGACATAACATGTGATTTATATTACATAAGAAAGCACAAAATATTCAAAAATCAACATTCAACAATGTTTCAAATAACCAAGCATCATTTTTTAGTAAGCAAAAAATAATAATTAAACTTGAAAAAGCAATTAAATAAAGAAAAACAAGCTATTGTCAAAGACATTGTGATAAAAAAAGTGTCAATGCCAAACAACCCAATCTATTTATTTTTAATATGAAGAGAAGGCACAAGAAAAACATTCACTACAAAACTAATATGTGAAAATTTAAAATTAATCTACAACAAACAACTTGGAAGTGATCCTTTGAAAATAAAAGGTCTGATTGTTACATACACTAAAAAACCAACATACAATGCAAATGGTCTAACTGCACATTATATTTTTTCAAATTCCATTGGATTCAAATAATTTAGATACATTAAGCAAATGATATTAACAATTACATATGTTACTTATTGATAAAATATATTTACTAGGAAGTTGTATTATTTGTAATATTGATAAAAGGCTTCGACAAATAATTCATTCACCCACAAAACCATTTGCAAACATTGACATTATATTTGTTAGGGACTTTTAACAAACATAGACTATTCGAGATAGGTGGGTTTTTTAATAACCATTATTTAATGGACAAATAAATCTATACACTTTTTGGCTTGACAATGTAAAGTACTTTAAACTCCTATAAGTTGTTCGATAAACTGACATTCAATTTTTTTCCATCCTAAACTATATCAGAACTTATCAACTAACAATATCAAACATTGAATACTTGAATAATGCATGCTATATATCTCCTCCTTATGACCCAGAATTTCCATACTTGTTTCAAAAATAATGATGTTATTAAAAAATACAATTCCAAAATGCTTGCTCTTCTCAAGGAATAGACTTATACATTGAATGTTATTGACAAAAAAGTGATTTTTTCTGATGAAATCATTACAAATAATCAAAATAATTACTTGCCTTTAAACATATTTTTTTTGAAATCAGACATATTGGTAGAAAATATGATATATAAGATGGATTAGTAAATGGCACTGATGTAATTATCAAGCATTATACACTTGGACAACTAGACATAATTTGGATACAATTCAATGACATTAGATTGGATCACTCTAATGTAAAAAAATGCAGAGCATGTACAATGACCAGATTTCCAAAAATTGGACTCCAATAACAAGAATTTAAAGAAAAAATTACATTAAGAAACCAATAGCCACCATACATAAACAATTTCCAATATAAATAGCATGCACTCTAAAAATACATAGATCACAAGGCCTGGCAATAAATGCATTAGTGTTTGATCCTAATGGCATCAAGCACAATGTGCTTATCTATACTACACTTTCATGAGTAAAAAACACTAAATAATTATATCTTAAAAATAAGTTAGAACCTGATAACTTTGTCATATTTTATAAAGTGCTGAGATGCAAAGATTGAAAACTTTTTCATAGTGGTTGTTACTTTTTACAACTATACCTAAAACATATAATAGTCTCAATATTTTCTCATTAAATACATAGAGTTTGTAATTATATCTAGAAATCATAACACATGAATATGAACATATCAATGAAAAAATTCTATGTTTTGAAGAAACAATAACTATGAAAATAGAAAATACTTCTATTCTTATACAAAAATTTGATTGTCACTCATCAATGAACATACATGGGATAATGTCATGCTTTAGGAAAAACATTGTGTTGAGAAGCAATAAGATTTTTGATACACTAATAATGGATACTGTGACACATGGTATATCATATTTAGATACACCAATACAAATAATTAATATATACTTAGTCCCAAATTCCCTAATAAATGATGCATTGGTATTTATAGAAACACAAACTACTTATTCACCACCTAATACCAACATCATATTTATTGGTGATTTCAATATTGACATGCTTTAACAAACAACATCCCAAAAGAAACTTTTAAATACAATGCATAGACATGGTTACTTTTTAATATCAAACATACCAACAACACATGTAGGTACTTTAATAGATAACTTTTGGATAAATATACATATCCATAATATTCAATTTAGCATTTCCAATGCCTATTAGATAGAATGTCATGCAAGTTTCCTTCAACTTACTAATTAACACTATATTAATAGTTAATTTTTACAAATTAAAAACTTTCTCCCTACCTTGTGTAATGGCATTGACATATGATGAATATTCTTGGAAAATTTAATTTGTAAATGCTAATAACCAATAACAAATGCAAAAAAAAATTACAAACAAAATAGTAATTTATGCCACTTTAATTATGCATAGATTTATTGTCGTTTTATTTCCATTCAACCAAAATTGGTTTATGCAATTGTAAAAATCCTTCAAGAAACTAGATATGGATCTAACTATGCACATTGATTAAGAAATAAAACTGGTACAACAAAAGATGCCAGAATAGTAATACTTTATTTCCAATCATCACAAGTTATTATTTGCCTATGCTCTCAACTCTTCTATGTCATTATTTTCTATTTGACAATGTCATAAATATAATATCTTAATGCCCTTGTCATAATACATAGACAAAACTAAATATGGAAGCAGATAAACATAAATACTAATAAACAAAAATAGACCACTTAAATTATGCATTATTTTTTTTGTCTTTTTTACCCTTGTAATTAAAATATGTTTATGGGTTCTAAAAAATTCTTGCAATAAAGTGGATATGATCCAAACAAATACATTAACTAAGAGATATAAATAGGGTAACAAAAAGTGCCAAAATGGTAGTATTTTATTTCCAGTTGTGACAAGTTAGTGCTTTTTCTCACTCATAATTTATTTTTCTTGCATTTTTTTTATCTTTAACAATTTCAAAATACAAGATATTAATAACATTGATAAAATTAAAATATAAAAATAGATATGGGAGCAAAAGAAAATATCAAACAACAAACAAAAATATAGTAACAAAGACCACAAAAATGGTATTTTTTGGTTTCCCCAGCTTGTTGTAGGGAACTATCATCCATAAAAAAATAGTCATATATTTTTTATCATACAAATTGTAATTTTATTTGAATTTTACAACTCAAAAAATGAAAAAAATGTCATTATATGATAATATAAAGTATTTGTATTGATAACTTCCATTTCAAAACTATTGTTACAATGCAAATACAAGGCAAGACATGCTAGATTCAATTATTGACCCTCATCAAAAAATGTGGAAATGTTTTTGAAGGTGATGTATTAGTTGTTTATGGTCCTAGTTTCATAAATAATCCAAATTTGCCATCAAACGCAGAAATAGTACATGTAAATCTCGATGACAAATTTGGTTAATTAACAATAACTGTCAATATCAACAATAAATTAATTAACAAATTATTACCACATTTTTCACTTAGAAATAGTCTTTACATCACATAATTTTTCATAAAAATAGAATTCAATATGAAAGAGGTGGTGTTGAACATTGTTTTATATTAAACACAAACATAACTATGGAAAACATTGCACTAATATGCAATGAATGAAAACTCACTCCAAATATCATAGTGCATGATATTGTACAATTAGATAACACATATGTAGTAGGTTCATTATTTACCATCATAGTTAGATATCAAAAATTATAAAATCAATATGAGCTCTGTCTCAAAGATGGTGAAACTAAAGAAGACTTGGAAACCATAAGTGCTAATGCTAAGAGATTATACTTCTTATTCTTCATCTTTTGAAATATTGTTTGCTTTGAATTAACATATACATATACATACACATGTTATTTTCCAAAATACTAACATTAAACAATTTCTTTTCATCTTGTAATAAATGAAAACTACAAACATCTATATCCTCACCTTTAGGAAATATTTTCAACAACAAACATGCTAATAATATTGTTTAAGAACATTTTCAAGAATGACATTAATGGCACTCCCTTGATTTGTCTAGGCTAGTCCAAATTTTTAGATATATTAAATGATAAGTATACAAAATATCATTTGGAAATTTTAACAAAAAACAATATTGAGGATAGTATCTATCCTTGTTTTATTACTTTACTGACAAGAAAAAATAGATTCCTAAAAATTAATAGAACTTGAATACTTTCACAACATGACAATTTATAATTTTTATTTGTAAGTTAAAGGCCTATTAAAGTTTAAAAAATGTTCATGCATCACCTTTTTAGCCATTTTGAAAAAAATACAAGCACATGATCATGGCTAGCACATCTTTGATAGACAATCATGCATACTGCACAAATTGTTAACACAATCAAATGTATTCACTATAGTGCATCATACAGATAGAGAATGGACAAATAGATTACATCTTGAATCAATCACTCCTGAACAAAAATATCTCATAACTAATTAAAATATCTTTCAATGAATATAAGCAAGACATTTCAACTACTACTTTTTTTCTATGATGATTCCAACTACATGCCAACTTCACACTTGCCAAAAATAATGTCATCATATTTATCAATAAGTACTAATTGCTTCTTCAATTTTAGAAATCTTTTTTTTAGATTGATTTTCTGAAAAAAATGGTAGCATAAACAAAAAACAATACAATTTTAGTCCTCAAATTGAGTGCAATATCAAAATTTATTATAGTCATCCACTAGGTTGGCTCTTATATGTTTATAGTAGTTTTTTTTCTAACTACCCATGCTAATATAAATTGATTCCCTCCTTGATTTTGTGCTTCTTTTCAGGCTACCAACCAACTAAATATATTGAACACCATGCATATAACATTCCAAACTATAGCATACATGATTAAGGGCACAACCTCAGAAAATATTTTCCTAATTTTGAAAGTGACAAGGATAACACTTTTATACATATTTTATTACATCTGACTTGATTTTTGGTCTATAATTTTTATCATAACTTGTCTTAATTTACAATATTAGAGATAGTAATTACTATTGATAATCAGATGATGTGTGTAATAGAAATTGTATTAAATATATCTATTTCTATTAACTTTCAAAATCTATTCATATGTTTTCTTTTCAAGTAAATGTCATAAATGAATACAATAATTTTTTTTGTTATAGTTTATGCACATTTTTTGTTCCTTAATCTTGTTTTTACGTTGGCCCATGTTATGTAACTTGATCAAAACTACTATTTTATATCTTCTACTTCTATTTATTAAATTTTGCAATCACCTCATGCTCAGATAACTTATTGATTTCTTCTTCCATTATCTCAAGGAAAAATTCTTATGCTATATTATAATGTATATTTCATCATTTTAAAATTTTAATGCTTTTACAACACTTCATTACACAATATTCAAATTGCTTAAGCAATTTTTATTTATTTATTTAGTTTTGGTTTTTGATTTTGGTCTAATACAAAGTTTGAATACTAAAAAAAAATGGATCTATAATCATGTGACTATTTACACCCTAATTAAGTTTTGACTCTGTATTTTTAGTGATCTCAACATTTTGTCATTGATCTTATGTAGATGCTACATTGAGAAGGCTTAGTTTCTATAATTGACTAGATCATTTATTTGCATTTATTACATGATTTTTATTACATTTTGTTAAAGTTTTAATAAAATTTAGATAATATTCATCTTCCACATTGAATTTTGTACTTATATTTGAAATTTACTCAGAAACAACCAATGATGTCTGACTGTAGAAAAAAACCAAAGACATACATAAGGGGGATAGAAATTATTATCTAAGACACAATAGGTAGAGAATTGAAACATCCCAATACAAAGAGTAATATTTACTAGGACAAGGAAATGACTCTAGAGTCTCATGAACAAGAGCATGTAGGCATGAAACAATTCACTGTAAAATAACCTCTTTGTTAGTAAGTATACTAATAAATATTTCATTTCACCTCAAAAGGTTTAATTTATACATTTTTTATATCAAGGGCACATAAAAAATTATTTAGGATCAACAAAAAACATTTAATTAATGTTATCATGTATATTGAAACTATAAAAACTTAGTAACTTCATTTTATACCCAACTACAAAATAATAAGAGAATAAATATTAAGGAAAGAAGAATAATTTTGGAGAAAAATAGACACGCAACATTTTTAACTTATTTAAAAACTATATGTATTGTAACTCATAAGTATGTACTTATAAATAGATTCAAATAATGTAGAGATAGCCAACACAATTCAAAACATCTATGGATTATCATAAAGATATTAAATAGAAATAATTATTTTCATATGAATTTGAATGCACTCTATCCCTTCTTGTCACCATAATGCACATGCATATAGGTGACTACATAAGATTCTTTAAGGACTTAAATCTAAATACATTGACTAATATTTTTAATTCTTGTATATTTCATCAATTTTCCTACCTTTTGAACGTCACTTCACCTTCCTATTTCTACATAAATGTTTGACAAAAGAACACAAGGCACAACATTTTTAGGATCCAATTCCAAAATGAGTGTTGCCACAAATCTTCCTAGCCATATAATTAAACACATCCACATAATCACATCAGGTATCATTGGAATTTTGATGATAAACTTAAGAGCTTCCACAACATATCGAACATGGACAAGAAATTCAATTATGCATACATAATGATCAATTATAGGCATATTACAATAAGAACCAATCATGATTAAGAGTTTACACAACATATCCAACATGGCCAAGAAGCTCAATTATGCATACATAATGATCAATTATAGGCATATTACAATAAGAGTCAATCATGCTATTAAACTAAATCAAAACAAACTTGCAAAATGTGTTGTACAAAGTGACTGCGACATATGTTCATTCAATATTCTCAAACAAAGTAAAGTTAAATCACTAATAAGATATTTGGAAAAAAAAATATCACTCATAAGGATCAAATAATCAAAGAATAACATCTACAAACATAAAATAGACCTACTCTACACTAATGCTGATGAATTTTACATGGCTAAAGAAAAAGACAATAAGACTACTCTACACTAATGTTCATGGATTTTATGTTTTTGAAATAGAAGCATACATGCATAAAAATAAAAACAACAATGGATAATTGTGCACCAAAATATAACTAGTTATATAACATAAGACAGATTTACATTGCTTAAATTTTTCCACTTATAAAAAAAAAATCTAAAATTTTCATCTAGAAACGAACCTCTGAGCTTATACAATAGAAGATATACATGCCATCTTGTGAATAACATGAGGTGAAACAAGTTCTAACAAATCCATTAGGATTTTTGAAAAGAAATATACCATCTTTGAAGATATACTTGACAACAAGTTAAATAAGTCCATTGTAAGAATTCGTAATATTTTTGAATTAGCACCCTAAGATAGAGCTAGAAGAGATTTCACAAAATTTCATTATTTCCAACTACTAACATATTTAAGATTGATCTAATTGTGCTTAATCTCTATAATAGACCTTTTGTCATCTATGTCTTCATTGGATTGAAACAAAAATGTCTCAAATATAATTATCGAGAGGAATACTTGAACACCAACAAAAACTAACTATTATAATTATCGATTATTACATGGTCAAATTCTCTTTGTTTTAGCTTCCTAAAGGCTCACAAGTGCTGAGATCATGCCACGTGACATGATCTTGGTGACTCAAGATATTATGTATTTTGTATGGCCTAAATTGGCCCCTATAGCCTCCATCATTCCAATAGCTTTCCATGAGGTAGGATCTTAGAATCATGGAGGTTGGAGGCCCAGTGTAGGCTAGCTAAACTACCTAATATTGGTAGGATCTCAAAATGATAGAGGCCATAGTCCTAATGTAGGCCAACCAAACTACCCAGTACCCCAAGTCCTTGGGATCATGCCACATGGCATGATATAAGGTGCTCATAATTTTTATAGGCCAAAGTAGAGACATTAAACTACCAAGACCCCAAGTTCCTAAGAATGTGCCATGTGGCATGATCTCAGATGCTATGGGTCACAACAGTTTGAATCCTCTACGTATGCTTCTCAACCCTTTAGCCATCTAATATTATGCCATGTGGTAAAATATATAGGGTTTAAATCCTCCATGCTATATGTTCAACACAACTTACATTGTATTATATTTGACAATGTTGATATGTTAGCTAATAAATACTAAGAAAGATGCTTATAAAAAACAACCAATTGCATAAATTGCTCTTTGAACTTGTACCCAATTTTTCATAAAATATTTATTTTTGAAAATATCTAACCTCCTATTTTAGTTTAATCTCTCCACCTCAAATAAAGATACAAAACACTTGTAATAACAAAATGACATAATAGTTAGCTTCATCACAAATAGCTATAACATAAAAAATATTCTATAAATAAATACCCTGATGCCTTACCAATTATATTTGGTGTAAAAGAAGAGCCTCAAAAAAGAAACATACATAATACCATGCATAGAGTTTTTTATATTTCTAAGTAAAATTTTGAATCATATGCATGTTGAAATGTGTTGTGGACATGTCATTTCTTAGAGTGCCAAATTTGCAGTCAAAATTGAAAGATAGTTTATTATGTTATTTTTATTTTAATAGTGGAGTAATTACATAGGTCACTTTAAAGCATAGAGGTATAAATAGAAGCAAGTTGTAAAAAATTAGTATATATATATATATATATATATATATATATATATATATATATATATATATATATATATTTGATGTATTAGTAATAATTTAAAATGTATTATATATGGCATATTTTGTGAGTATACAATTTGAGCTTTGTTGTATAAATTTCTAAAATTTTCCTTTTTTAGGTCTGTGTTGATGCATTTAATAGCATTGGTAAGGCACCTAGATAATTATTAATAAATATTATGTTTATCTAATAGATGTTTGTGATAATGCCATCTATTTTAGGTTCAAATCAACTATTGATAAGTATGAAAACATTTTGGCAAGTGAAAATAGGTAGAGGGTTTTGACATCTAGGATTTGCCACATAGAATGATCCTGAATGGTTAAAAGATAGAGAGGAAAATGCCAAGATGCCAAACCCCTAAGACCCTAAGTGTCTAATATCATGACATATGGAAAAATTATGATTCTCAAATATTTGACTCCTCTAATTTAGCTTGTCGATCCTCTGATCACCCAATAATGTGCCATGTGGCATAATCGTAGGGACTTAGATACTCAAGGTCTCAAGAGTTTGACTCCCCTGTGACCTAGGCCTATTTAAAAAAATAAAAAAGTTATACTAATACATTCAATAGTATTGGTAAGCCAGATAGATAACTATTTGGAAATATTATGTTCATTTGATAAGTGTTCATGATAAGGCTAGCTTTTACAAGTTTAGAGAAACTATTAACCAACATGAAAATGTTGTGACAAGTGAAAATGGGTAGAGGATTTTGACATCTGGGATATACCATGTGGCATATCTTGAATGGTCAGAGGACTAAGAGGTGAATGCTAAGATGTCAAACCCCTAGACCCCAAGTGTCTAAGATCACGACACATAGCATGATCATGGGTCTCAGACTCTTGACTCCTTTGTTTTAACTTGTCAATCCTTTGATCATCAGAGAACATGCCATGTGGTACAATCCTAGGGACTTAAAGACTTAGGGTCTCGTGAGTTTGACTCCTTTGAAACCTAGGTCAGATTTTTTTAAAAAAAAATGTCACTTGCCCTATTGCCAAAGACTCAGCATCTCAGGAGTTTGAATTCCCTCCATTGGGTGCCCCAGTATTAGAATTTTCATGATCTTTCCATGTATATATAAGTTTCTCCCGCTACCAAAATTTAGTCAAAGAAAAGAAAATTAATTTTTGAAAACCCATATATAATTTTATATAACAAAAATAGATTTTGATCCAATCAATGAATATAAAAAATATACAACTTTAAATGTTAATGTAATTTCACCCATTCTAATTGATAAAAAATCTAAATCTTACATCATGGTTTAATACTATTTTAAAAACATTGGAAAGAAGTGCAACTTTTGTTGCAAATTCCTTGCTTATTATGATTTATTTGGTGTAGACTACTCCATTTATGAGTAATCATGAGATATTGAGGTAGATTTAATGCTCTTTCAAACTATAGATCTTCTAAATGGAGGCACACTTATTAGTTTAAAATAAACCCACCACATTTAACTCAAAAGTAAGGATCATAAGTCATATTTGTTAGAATAATTCCAAACAACGCAAATTGCATATAATATGGTCAATTAGATTATTATATTAACAACAATAGAAATAATAAAAACTACTAAAACTACATTAAGATAACACAATACAAAGATCAGATACTACAAGGATCCAAAGAGAAATCTATTAAAAATATTAACTCTGTTAGTAAATAAAGTGATTAATGCTATTGATTATCTATTTTTAAACCTAATCAAAGGGGTAGTATTTGAATATAATTATATGATGTGAGAATATTTGTTAGGCTATAAAAAATGGATACCTATTTTTTTGTGAATTTTAAATGTTGGTAAAAATGCATCTGCACCTATATCCACAGCCAACAAAAACCCAAGGAAAACTAAATAACCCTAGTGCATGGGATACATTTCCCTTAATTACCTATATCAAGTGTTGTAATATATGGATGTTGAGTTGTGAAAGACAAAAAATAATGATAGACATCACTCTCATAGAAAGAAAAGTAAGCATTATAATTATAGCATAAAATTTATTCATCAATCATGATAATATACAATAATGCCAAATTCATAAAAATATTGACATAAAAACTTATATTATTGATAATAAATTTAATATTAAATAAGATTAATGAAAAACTATATTAGAGAACTCTTACCTAATGTGTTTATTCTTATCTCTAACATATTTTAGTTAATAATTATAATGATATAATAATAATATTACAATTAATTATAACATTAATATATAATAATAATTGTTTAATATATTATATAGTAATAAAAGTATTATAATTAAAATATTATTATTTAATATATAATTGATATACAATTATATAATATTTAATTATATTGTATCATAATTATATATAAGCTCTTGTTATCATCTTGTACTTAGTTGTGCAGTGTGGTCTTGAATGTTTGATCATTGAGAGTGATTCTCAAGGAGTTATTCATTCTCTAATCAATCAAAAATCCAAATCCTAGAACATCACTAATATTTTGGTGAAGGCTTGGCCACTCCTTCGACATTTAAAATCTTGGAAAGGATTACATTACTTTCATGAGTCGAATAAGGTGATGGATTTCTTTGCAACTACAAGAATTGATCAAGTAGAACCTAATCAAATTGAAAATTACAAAAAATAATGGTTGGACATTGATGATGCAACTGATATTGATTTATAATGCCATCATTTTAAGTGAAGCTTGCAAATTTTAAGGTGAGGTGATTTCATGATGTTTGAAATTAATATATAGCATGGGAAATGAAATCCCATGCTTATATATAATGGTGTGTGTGTGTGTGTGTGTACACACACACACACACACACACACACACACACACACACACACGTGTGTACACACACACACACACACACACACACACACACACACACACACACACACACACCATTATATATAAGCATGGGATTTCATTTCCCATGCTATATATTAATTTCAAACATCATGAAATCACCCCCTCTTAAAATTTGCAAGCTCCACTTAAAATGATGGCATTACAAATCAATATTAGTTGCATCATCAATGTCCAACCATTATTTTTTGCAATTGTAGTGATATATATATATATATATATATATATATATATATATATATATATATTGTAGTGAAATTTATCGGTTGTTATTTTGGCATGGAGTTTGGTTCTTAGTTTGAATTAAGGCTATAGCTCGCATGCAGGTGCTAGTTAGGAAATAGATGGAGAAAGTGTTGATCGAAGTTATTTATCTACTACTAGTGTTTGGTAGTAGCTATAAAAGAGGAATGGGGTTTCTTGGTCTGGTCTCTTCTTGTTGTCTACAACACATCTTTTGGGTTTCATTGATGAAGGTTTCTCAGGCTATACCCTAAGTGGTGGGAATGGAGGAGGTGAGTCTTAGCTTACGTTTGTGAGTAAATTTTGAATTGGTTACGCTTTTTTACACCAATATTTTGATGTTAATCCTTGATAAATGTAATGTATTATAAATGGTTGAGTTTTTTGTCAGTCCAGATTACAAGTTGAATCTCCTTGCGAAGATGGATATTGTTAACTTAGGGCCATTTATGGAACTTTCTTTCTTTAGAAAAGATGGTCTTAGTTTTATTCTGACATCCATATTTAAGTCCTTGGAGGAAAATTTTATAAATATTCTTAGCTTTTTTGAGGAATTAGAATAATTCTACATGACAGTTTAGGGGTAGGGTAATGAAAAGGTGGTTCTTCTAGAGATTTTTGAGTTTAGAGCCCCAATTGCTTAGTTATATTTGTGGATAACTACTCAAAGATCCCTAGTTCAAATTTAGGTGGTGAAATACCTTCCATTTATATATATATATATATATATATATATATTAGTGAAATTTATCGGTAATTATTTTGGCATAGACTTTGGTTTTTGGTTTGAATTAAGGCTATAAATTGCATGCAGGTGATAGTTAGGAAATAGATGGAGAAAGAGTTGATCTAATTTGTTTTTATAATATTAGTGTTTTGTAGTATTTATAAAATAAGAATGGGTTTTTTTTTTTTGGCCTCTTCTTTTTGTTTGTAAGACATCTTCTGGGTTTCATCAAAGAAGGTTTCTCAAGCTGTAGCTCAAGTGGTGGGAGTGGAGGAGGTGAGTTAGCCTACATTGGCGAGTAAATTTTGAATTGGATACAAATTTTGATACCAATATTTTTATGTTAATCCCTAATAAAATTAAGGTTTTGGAAATGGTTGAGTTATTTGTCAAGTTAGACTACAGGCTGAATCTCCTTGCAAAGATGGAGATTGTTGACTTAGGGCCATTTGTGGAATTGCCTTTCTCTAGAAAAGATGGTCTCAATTTTATTTTGGCCTCCATATTTAAGGCCTTGAAGGATAATTTTATAGAGTTTTTTGGCTTTGGTGAGGAATTATAATAAGTATGCATGATAATTTAGGGGCAGGATAATAAAAATAAGGTGGTTCTTCTATAGAATTTTGAATTAAGAGCCCAAATTTCTTAGTTATCATTATGGAGAGACTATCAGAGATCACTATCTTGAATTTAGGTTGTGAAATACCTTAAATTTTTTTATGGGTTACTTCTTGGTGCCTAACTAGTTTGATAAGTGGGTTATGGGGGGAAAAGGTCTTCGGACTTGGTTAAGGAAGACCTTGGTGGTGTTCAAATTTAAGAGTTGTATCTTATAAAACTAGGGAGGTCATATGATCAAGTGGAGGTGGTAGTCATGCCAATCAAAGTGAATTATCATGATAAATATTTATATGTATAAAAGTCCCCTTTGGGTATAGATCCGAGAGAAGTGAGTTAGGGTGGAAAAACCCTTGTTATTCTTGATGTTTATTAGGTGGTCATTCAACCTTTTTTTGGATTAGGTAAACAAGTAGGTTTTACAAGGATCCTATAACCTAATACTTAAAAAAGTATCAACATATAGTAGAGTAATCCCAAGGGTTGAAAAACATACTACAACCAAAAATTTTAGTAAGAATAAACATGAAATAAAAGTAGAAGACCTAATAGATATAATAGAAAGATGGTATTACTCAGGGGGCACAATGTCCTCTATGAGTTCCTTATTGGGAGCCTAAACCTCCACCTTGTCTTTTGGATTTACCTTGGTGATTCTTAATCGATTCCTATTACTTGGGCCCTCAATAATGTTATTTGCAAATATCATCCTCGATTTATTCCAAACATCCTTTTCTAGGTTCTTCTTAGGAGAGTTACCTAGAGAAAGGGATTTGGGGGAGGGTTTGGAAGTGTGTTGAGTCACCACCTTAACCTCTCTCTACATACTAGGGGGTCCTATTCCTCATTTATCTATGCAAAATCCTAAAGCACATTCCTTGATTCTTTGTTGAGTGAGTTCCATTCCTTAATCAAGGTACCCATACCAATACCTACTTTATGGAGTTTGTCATTGAATTCCTCTAGTTGTCTTTTATTTTTCTAAATCAAATCTATCATAATGGCCTTCCTCTTCCCTAAAATCTCTTCCCTATCCTCCTCTTATAATAAAATGGGTTTAGGTTTGTTAATAATGAGATAAAGGGGGATGTCCTCAATGAGGATTTTAGTATTAGGGCTTGCTAAGGGGGCTAGAAAGAGGGTGGGGAAAACCTAGAGTTAGGTCTTCATTGGGGGATTATTCCTTCACACAAGACCCCCTTAGTGAAGCTTATTTCCTTATCATAGTCTCCCTATGCTTAAATAATAGAAAGATGATCCCTTGATGAATTATGGAATTATATTTGCTGATTTGGAAGGCAAGAGCAATACTCTCAAGGGATTTTAATAGAAAAATGGAAAGTTGATTCTATAGCCTTAAAAGTGATTTAACAAAATTAAATTATGCAAGAAGATGATCATGAATTTACCTTCTAAGGTTAGGTACTTCATAATCTGAAGGAAAATTTTTGGCCAATGCCTCAGTAAATCCATCTTTGGGAACCCTTGTTTGTCCATTTTTAGGACCTCATTAATTACTAATAATTTTTTCATCATCTCCATCTTTTTGGATTGATCCTTAAAATAATTATCTCCCTCACACATCCATGTAACCTCCCCAATGAGATCCTTTGTAACAAAATTTATGATACCTCTCATTTCCATAGTTCATTTATTCTAGGTTTGATGAAGTCTTTGGTAAGGTTTGCATCATGTCTAGTGATTCTCTACATGTACTTAGTAAGGCCCCCATTATTCAACCTCCTCTATACCATTTTGTTGGCCTGAGCCTTTATATAGGAGAACATCTCCAACATATTCTTGTCTCCTCCCATGTTACATAAATTGATGATTATATTTTTTGGGTGGTGAGATAAATATGCCTTTTTCTATATTTATATACTGTTCTCGGTGGGTTTGGAGTAAAATTTAAATTCTCTTTCTTGTCTCGTGGAATTAATGTCTCATGTGTGTCGATGATGACTCAACATGAGTATTGAGGCACAAGGGATAGGGGGTATGTTTTACACATGTGACCAACTTTGTCTCTTACTTAGACATGATTGCTTCATTTTGAATAGCTTTACTGATGTGGGGTGTATGTCACTAATTTTGTGCTAGATAAATAAAAAGGAGAGACTGAACCATACATTGGCTAATAGGTCCACCACCCATTTCCCTCATAGTAAGTATGGGTGATAGAAGTGTTCCTTGAGTTATTAAGCAATCCCTTGTCATCATTAATGAAGGTTTTTATTGTGTGCTAGGGAAGGATTTTATTGTGTTCATTCAACTTTTACTTTCATCTATTTTTTGGTTTTTTATTCATTTGTATGCTTCTCTCAAGAATCCTTCTACACTTTCTCACCTATCAATGTATATGAACATTCTAATAGTATAATAGAAAAATTTTTTATTTTTATTGTCCCCTATATTTTTGCTCACATGCCTTGAGGTTTTTTGTTTTTTCTAATTTTTGGCTTATACTGGGTAGGAGTCCCAACAACCCTAAAACCAATTAAAAAAATATATTTAATATCTAATATAAGTTATCAACATTAAATAAATTTCAACATAACCCACCCCTTGAAACAACTATTAGTTTTAATTTCATTATTTACATGAAACAAATCAAAACCTTAACTCTATAAAACAATAAACAAACCATGTTTTCATAGCTATGAATAGGTGTTAAAGCTGCTTCACAAATCTTGTTTCATTTTTAACTTAAAATAATTTCAAACATGATTGGATCATTGATTTTATTATTTTTATTTAATTAAAAAACATAAAAATAAATTTATAAATAATATGAATATATATTAATACAAACAACTTTTTTACAAAATTACAAATAAGGATATTTTCATACTAAAAATAATGGGGATATTCATCTAACTAATGTTGGTGTAGGTTTTTTACCACCATGTGGTTTTACATACATGGTCTAGTTAGCTTTATTAGGTGTCCCTTAGGTGTTTAATAAAGGTCATTGGAGAAGATAATACCACATTCATGAGGATGTGAGGACATGTCTATATTCCACCTATAAATGTACCTTTCTTAAAGCTATTTAGCTAATTAATCTAGAATTAACCAAGAGTGTTATTAAATTTGAATGCTTTTTCACATTGTAAGTTTATTCCTGTTATGTATTCATGATTTCAATATTCCATACATATTCACCTTCATGCATTCAATCATATCTAGTTATCTATCTTCAAGTGTGGCTCACTCCAACATGGTATCACTTCCCATCCTCACCCTTAGCCCCTGGTCACATGGAAATTAAGCCCTTGGTCACAACCAACCCAAGGGAGATTAATGTTTTGATGAAAATTTGAGTTAAATATTTTTCAAACCCTGAATATTAATTTTGTAAGGTGATTTTTTTAAAACTCACATAAGTTTTAGCTTATAGCTTTTTTTTAGGCACAATTTTTTTTCAAAGTGTGATTTTTTTTTATCTCTACACATTTATGTTATTCTTAAGCCTTGTAAAATAAATCTTATATATTTTTATGGGGGGTTAATTTCTTCTTATTATTTTCATATTTATATTTCTTTATGTATATATGTTGAGTACCAACCTATGTAATATTAGAGGGAATTTGGTGACAATTTCACATATTACTCATTTGGATGAATTTTTAGCTGAGTTTGATGTCCATCACATTGATCATTCATCTTTACTTGTGGTCATGTTGACTCACCTTGAAATATATCAAATGAGGATAGTTGATTCTACACAAGTGAATGTTCTTAGAAAGACAAACTATGTTTCTTGGTGTGTGTAATAGAATTCTTTCTCATGAAAAAGGATCATATTATATTCTTATATAGATATATTCCTACTCCCATTGATCAAATTTAGTATAATAAGTTGGATAAATCATGTGACAAGGTTCTTGGATGATTATTGTTGCATGCTTCCATGGATCTTCATTTCCATGTGGAGCATACACAGTGTCCTTACATTATTTGGAGTACTCTTCAATATCTTTTCAAAGATGTTATCAAGATTTATATCACTCCTCATCCTCCTCCTCCTCATATTTTTATTGTCACTTTGGATACTATTATACTCTCCCCTCATAATTTTTTTTCTTGTGATGACATATTCTTGATGGACAATGTTCTTCCTTCTAGACATCACACATTTACACTTTATAAGACTACTATTTTCAATGAGATTACACTTATTGATAGCATTGACGACTCATCTCTTCTTATGGATATTCATTCTACGAATGTGCATGCTTCATATATAATCTATTCTTCAATTTTGAGAGGTGTTGATCCATAATCCATACTTAACATTGACATTATTTCAATGAATGTTCCATTCCCTTCTTTTAATAGGTTCAATTTAATGGAATTACAATTAGTTATTATGCATGATCTTGTCAAACCTATGCCACACTTTAGTTTTGAACCATACTCATAGATATTTGTATTTTTGCCTTCATCTTACATTATGAAATGGACATAATTTTAGTACACATATTTTTTTTATTCATTTTTCAAAGGTAAGAAACTTTATTTGATGCAGATAGATCTTATTTAGTCTTCAAGCAGATGATTTCATCATTGACCTTGAAAAATTTGTGAGCTCTACTACATGTAACTTCAGTATCTTCTATAAATAAATCTTAGGTATTTATTTATTATGTACTTAGGTACCTCATCAAGCCTCATTTATGAGACCCAATTATTATACCCACCTAAGTTATGCTTAAGGGGGGCATTAGAGTAGGGTTTTTCTCCCCATGTGGTTTTACCTGCACGGTCTAGTTGGCTTGATTAGGTATGACTTAGGTATTTAATAAAGGTCATTAGAGAATATAATCTCACATTCATGAGTATGTGTGATCATGTCTATCTTCCACCTATATATGTACCTTTACTGAATATATTTTAATAATTAACCTAGAACCAACCATGAATGTTGATGCATTTGAATGTTTTTACACATTGTGGAGTTTATTCTCATGTGTTCATGATTTCACTACTCCATATAGTTTCACCTTCATGAATTTTATCCTATCTAGTTATTGATCCTAAAGTGTGTCCCACTTTAATAGATAATGGGTATTCATCCAACTAAGGTGGAGGTGGTTACATTCCTTCCCATTTTTCTATAAGGAACTTATCTAATGACTATCCTAATTTAGGGAAAACTACATAATAGGACATACAATATTAAAAAATAGTGTATGTGATGTTGATGGAGTCCCTATAAATGAACATATGGATAGAGTGAAAGTTTATGTTTGAATAGGTTAATATCTTGTTCTAATGGATATTATACAAGGTTTTAGGTGTCCAGGAGGATGTGATTATGTGGGTGATGGTGTTGGTGGTGAAAAATAACTCTTTGTACAATAATTAAAAGGTAATGATGTTGTGCCACAAAAAAAAATATTCAATTTCTATAAAAATTACATCCTTTCATCAAATCCATATAATAATAATTATAAAATTATTTTGAAACTATTTAAACATGTCAAAAAATAATATATTGAAAAATAAACTACATTTTACAATACATAAAAAACATAACATATAAAAATTACATTTTAAATCCAATACAATATAATATTAGATTATCAATCATCATTTTTTAGCTATATTTTCTCTTTTCTCAAAAATGTTAGTTTTGATTTCCATTTAAATTGATAGTCAATAAGAATTTTTTATCCAACACTATATTGACAATTTCTTCTACCATGGCATAATGAGGTAACATTTGAGGAATGCCATCATATTTTTCATTATAACACTTTTTATTTACAATTGGGAGATTCTAAATTTGTACACACATATTTACTATTAATGAAACCAAAAATATTTATAAATGCATAATGATGATTATAAATGTATGTACGAGTATGCATCTTGTGTATTTCCCTTGGGGTTGTTTGAATTTTATCTTCCATTATATTTAAAATATAAAAAAATTTATATGTTGACATACTAAACTTGTATCTCACCATGAGAATCAAATCTACAAAAATTTACATTGGTCCATAAAAAAGGTAATATCAACATTGTCAGGGCTTCTTTTAAGGGCCCCTAAGAAAAGTCCCTATGTAAATTTTTGGCAAATATTGAAAAGTATGTTTCAAATTCCTAGTGAAATGAATGGAAATTAATTTCCTCGGGAATGAAAACCATAGGCACCTTCCAAAAATAATTTTCATGTGCCTCTGTCTTGCTGCCAATAGCTATGGACACCATTCAAAGTTTTTAGATGTTGTCTAGAGTCCATGGATGGAATACATAGGTTATGGAAAATGTCCAGAGGCTTTGGATAGTGTTTAAAGATTATATATGATGTCTATAGGTTATGGATGACATCCAAATGATTTTAACTATGTCTAGACCATGTGGATGACATCCAAACCCTATGGATGCCATCCAAAGACTCTGAACACTGTCTAAAGGATCTGAATAACATATATAACATTTGGATGCCATAGAGAGCCTATAAATGGTGTTCATATCCTCTAGACACCATCTAGAGGCTCAAGATTATTTTTTTATATATGTTACTTTTTGGCCACATTCATGTCTAAATGGATTTCAAACTGGTTTCTACCAAACTATGCAAATTAAGCCTAAAAACTGTTGAATGTCCCAAATTTATCTACATACTAGACATAAGTTTCCAAAATTACATCAAATAATCCTTATTTGAGTAATTTACAAGTATGCAATGATAACCTCCAGTGGATTCATCCATAGTTAGTTTGCATCTAATCAAACTGACATTTTTGACCAATTAAGTGGGGCACTTAATCTAATTCTTGAAATGACCAAAAGCCTAAGAAAAATTAATTAACAAAGTACATAAAATTAAATTCTTAGTTAAATAATCCATGTTGTAGTGAATTTATAATTTACAAAAAAAAAACTTCAAAAAATATCAAGGGAAATGAAGTCATGATGATGTCATCATCCTCAAAGTTAAGAATTGTAAAATATCAACATAAATACCATAAAAGTTAGAAATGTTTAGTCATACCTCCATAAATACATCATTTATTATATTTGGACTCCAAATCCTAACCCAAGGTTAGCCTAAACCTAATCATAGCTAGTGTATGCACCTAAATTTGCTCACCTACATTATTATCACTAATATTCTGATTAGTTGACACTAATTCCTCTTATCTCATTTATTCTAATTTATCCCCCCTTCCTAATCATTTATATAATTTCCCATTTCTATATTTATTCATATATTAACCTTATTCATCTCCACCAATTAATTAATCTTTCTTAAATCCCCATTATCCCATCCTATTTATCTATTATTTGGGAATTTTAAATTCCCATGACCCCACCCAACCACCCACACTAGCTTATCCCTAGGCTCTCTTACACCCCTAGTCCCTAATCACTCACCTAACCCATACCTAAGCCTAATTAATCCCTAAGAGGATTCTAAAATTGGAGTATTCTAGAATCCTCTCTATTTTAACTCTTCCTCTTTAGAAGCCTCTAAATCTAGAGGATTCTAAGGAATTTTAAATTCCTTAGATAATATTCATCCATGGATATCCTTCAACCAATTTTTAATATCCACCATTGATCTTTCCCTCCTTCCACTATTTAAACAATTCCTCTCCTCCATGGAAGGCCATTTACCAAGTTCATAGAGAATCCATGCCAAATCAATCCAACATCAACAATCCTTCATCATGCCATCATAATGTCAAATTGTTGAGTCAAAGGTTATCCAAATTTCAATCCTCTTGTTTTGAATCCATTTAATCATGGTGTGGAGAACTTAGCTTTAGGATTTTAAAATGCTTGTTTTGAATTGTATATTCATCTATTTAATTAGTTCTTAATGGCTCTATCACTTTAACTAGTAGTTTGATATTTAGGTTTGAATTTACATAGTTAAATCCTTTTTGTGCTCAAATTTCATCTACATTTTGGTGACCATGATGGGAGACTTAATCCTAATTTAATAATTTTGCTTGTTATAAGTGCATTTTTAGAGTCATTTTTAATGATTTTTGAGTCATTATAGGCCTTCCATAAGACCCAATTTGCCTTTGGCATCAAGGTCTCTACCCCTTGACCCCACCCTATACCATGATAGGGAGTATACTTGGGGCCACATTAGGGGCTATGCCCTTTGACCTTGAAAGGGGTGTTATGCCTTTATCCCATTGGGGGTTGCCTCACCCAGACCCCCAAATCATGGCTTACTCACCCCAAAGGAATTATAGAGCCAAATCATGATTTTTTATGGTGTTTTCATAAGGCATATTATATTAACATCTTATTTCTTGTAGGGGAAGACTTAGAGGTTATTTTGTTGTATATAACACCTTATTTTATAAGGTATAATTTGGAATAATAACATTGTGTCTTTCAAGTTTCCTCTCAAGATTGTAAATCATCAAACTACTAGTCTTTGTGTTGCAGGACCCCTTTCTTGAGTGCCACAATCAAACTACTAACTGTGTGTTTACAAGACACCTATCAAAGACTATCCCATGGTATCTCAAAATCATTTTTAAATCATTTTAATCATATTACCTTGTATATATCATTTTAATCACTTTGTCTTATATATATATCATTGTCATTATATTATTTTTATATTCTTATCTTTCATATTGTATATATCTCACACTTAATATTAATCGGTTAATTAATCTTTTTGGTCTACCTATTTGTCTCTTCGGGCTATGGTCAGTGTATGTTCTCCTACTTACATCCTTGAGGTGATTCTTGGAGGATCAAAAACCACCTATAAACCCCATTCCCTTGTTCTTTTTTAGGGGGTTAGTAATCATGGATTTCACCACCATGCACTAGTCCAAACTTTGTATTGTGGTGGAGACTAAAAATTAGGAGAGACATCATTTGATACCTAAGTGGAATTATGCATAAAAGGGTTACATGAAGTGAGGGGATATTAAGCTCCAATACACAAGGTGGTCAAATAACATACTATAAAAACTTGATCCCTATTGTACCTTCATGTATATAAGGGACGTACTTAGAGAGCCTTATGTAAACCTATCATAAAATCCTTTGATCATAACAGGTGTACCATTGTAGGAGTAAGTATCAAATCCAAAGTATACATCATGTGAAACTAGGGTTGAGTGGGTTAATTTGATACCATAATGGGTCACTCGCCTACAACCTCACCTGTGAAGCCATTGGATGGTGTGGCCATTAGGTTACACACCCTTGAGTTTACTAATCATAGGATTGTGGTTTTCTTGCTTTGTTTATGTGTTATGTTTAACTTGTGTTGTTTTTGAGTCAATTCAACCTTCACACAAACCTAAAAACCTATCTAATTACTTTTCACAACCCATATTTTACATCCTACCATCATTTTATATATATTTATCTTGTGTATATTCTTATCTTGTCAAAACTATCATCTCATCTCATCACCATCATCTTGTCCACCCTCATAATATATCATCCTCTTATATCCTTATACTATTCCCCACCTTATTTTCATCCCATCCTAGTCTATTCATCTCCACCCATTATCCAAACCCCCATCATCCACATATCCTAATTTCAACCACCTATTATCCTATGTCCATAATCAATCCTTTGTCTTATATATCTTTGCCACATCATTCTATCATATAGTCATCCTTGTCATCATCTCATTATCCACCCTCATCTTAATCCACATCCCCATCACCCACATCTCATCTTGTACATCCTTGTCATCATCCCATTATACATTCCTCGTCACTTTCTAGTCCCACTATATCCCTCTATCCTTGGTCATTACCCTATCATCTCATACATATTTGCCTAATCATCATCTTTTATATACTTGTCTTACCCTCTTATACATACCTTTTGTTCTCTTTTACATCATTTTAGTCATATCCTATCCTAACCCACCCATCATTGGTCATCCTCCCATCATCTACATATCCTAATCACATCATCTGTTATCCACATCTTGATCTTAAGTCTATACCCCATCACTTGTCTTGAACTTATCTTCATCACCCATCTAATTTAATCTCAATTGGATTTTTAGGTCACATACAAGCCTAAACCATCCCTAGATCATTCATCTTACCCTTTTATCCTTTCATCATCACCTATTATCATATATGTCTTTATCCTATTATCCTAATCACCTTCATCACATATTCTCATCCAATATCCATCTTGGGAAAATCAATTTTAAGGATTGAGTTAGTTATTTTATCATCCACATCATCTTATCATCCTAATCCACTATCACTCATTCCTTGGTTAGATCTCATACCTAGTTAATATACTACTAGCATCTTATCACTTTGTTAGTTTCAATCTAGCAAACCTATCAACATTAATCAAGTCTCTATCATCTTTACTTATTCATAACTACCACCCATCATATCATCATATTGCTAGTTTAAATCTAGGTACCCATCAAATCCCTAATACTTTTTGCTATCTTGAAAACTAGGCATTATTGATAGGTCATGAACACCTATTGCACTATTAGTTTGAAATATAATCATAGTATTTTATCCATTAGTCTATCTCATCCCCATCCTCATATATCATACTATCTCAATCATTTAGACCCACTTTATTCATGTAACCATCCTTAATCCTTATCCTACCCTCATCCTCCATCACCTATTAACCATCCCCATGGAGCTAAACCCTGCCTTCATAGACCAATACATAGCTATCCATAAGGATGAGATCCTCTTGAAGTTCATATGATGGGTGTACCACATCCCAAAGGTGTTTATCCCCTTTCATTAATTTCACCTCACATCCACACCCCTTCATGTGAGTCCCATGCCAATCATCCATCTCCTAGTCAACCAATCATCCACCCCTTCATATCCTTTATCACAAACCCCCTCATCTATTAGTCCTAGCTAGTCATCTACTCCATATACTAGAAAGAGAAACTAATCTTGGCCACTAATAGTCCATTCACCATCCACATTAAAAACCATATGATCATAGGTCTAATGCTTCCACACATAAATCATAAAGTAAATTGGGTCTTTATAATCCCCTTCTTATATCCTTAGAATCCCTTTTCAAAAAATTAGTCATTGCAAACATGATGGTCTATCCACCCATCTAAAATTTTGATCCCACTAAGCTTACACCCTCCTAGTATAAATCCAATCAATATTGTACATATCATCGAACATGGGGGAATACCATTAATTGATGTCAACCTTTCCAAGATTATGTCAAAGACCTCATCAACTGTGGTGATATAATAATCAAGGATGAACTAGATGAGTCTAAATTCTTGGGTAAAAAAAAAGAATGCCAGAATTCCCTTCCCAATCATGATCAATCCCTTGCCTTTCCAAGCCAAGGTCAATACTCTACACCCATCCTACATGATCCCCCCATCCTCAACAAATCCTCCATCAAAGCTGAGTATACTCCCTATGAGCCTAGTCCTCCTATATTTTAGGAACCCTCTCACCCATCACATGAAATACCCCTTATTGAGAGGTAAATTACAGATAATGAATCTCCTATTAGTAGAATTAAAACTTATATATCAGAGTCTACATCAAAGTTAGCATTAGAAGTCTTATCTTCATTAGGATCATGTACAACACCTAAATTTGAATCAAATTTCTCATCAAAAACATCATCCCCCATAGACATTACAATAAATGATGATAATGCATGTCCTATTAAAGATACCTCCAATCCATCATTGGGAATATATTTTGATCCTAATTAGGATGATGAAGTAATAACATAATTCTTACAATATTTATCTATCAAAGATAGTCAATGTGAGGATGATCCTACTTGGGATGCAAATACTATAACTAGTCCTCGCGATCCTTTTACTGATCTTGATGAGATTTTATTTGATGTCAAAATTGGGTCTCTTAAGAACCCCTATTAGGACCATTCTACCCCATCACATCTTATTGAACTCATCATACCATCTCCACTACCTCCATCTATCATAAACCCCTTTTTTCCTATTAATGATCATTTAATCATCTTTCTCCATCAGGATGAATATGAACACACATTGTTAGACCCTTAAGCAATATAATGTGTGATATAAAAACAAAGTTTTAATACATGTTCTAGAATTCAATCATAATAATAAAATCATATTTAATCCCATAAGTCAAGAAGAGTCAAATAATCAGCCTCATCTAAACATGTCTTCCCCTAGTAAAGCCCAATATCAATCACTAGGGGACTATCAAAATTAAAATCATCATAATTTATCAATCTCCATTGGTGAAGCCTAAATATAGGCATGAAGAGGCAGTCAAATTCAAAATAATGACAAAATCATGGATGATCATCCATCAAATAATTAGATTAGAGATGATCCACAAATTTAAAGTGTCTTAGATCTTTTAAAGTCTTTTGTCACATGGCACCAATCAAATGAATAATGTCTAACATCTTTAACAATGTAGACTGCTAGTCCTAATCCTCCATCACTCATCACATCATCCTATCATAAAACCATAGACCCATTAATTACTACCATCCATTCCAGTCTACTACATCCCCATCAAGATCTAACTAAATCCATATCTCACTTGTCTCTTATATGGATGATGAAGACACCTGGTCTATATATATGGAAGAATCACACTATGTCACATAGACCCCAATACATTCAATAGTGATAACATAGTACTATCACCCATCACACATTCAATAGTGACTAAGAATTTAATCTGGCACCCATCACTTCTTTATCATTTCCTTTTCATATCTAGCACCCATCCAACCACTATTTTTCTATTATGAAAGGTATATGATCACATCACTTTTATTATCATTGCCTTGTCATACCTATCATCCATCCAATCAGTCTTCTACTAGTATGGAAGGTATTTGATCCCATCATTATATCCTCTTATTTCTATATTGGACTCTTATAAGGCCTTATTTATTGGTGATCTTTGGTCATCACTTTTCTAAACTACCTTGATTCAATTTCAAGAACAAATCAATATTTAAAGACCTTTTCCCATCCTCCATCCTTGTATCCTCAACTAGGAGTAACATCTTAGCCTAATCCTAATCATTATCACCCTATCCAAATACAGGTCTATCCTAATTCCATAATCACATTATGATCATCCAACCCATCACCTAGTCACCCATCCCATCATTAGACAAGACATTGGGACACTACATGTAAATACTCATGTGTGTTACTTGTTTGTTTTGTTTGTCTTTTTTGCATGTATTTTATCACATATATATCTTATTTATCTTATGTTTTATTTTTATTGTGTCTTTTTTTATATTGGGTAATGAACAGGGATGCTATGAGGATACTAAATTTTTTCTCAAGGATGCATAGTTCACTACTTACCCATGCACTTCAGCACCACATCCTCTTGGTCATTTCCATATCATAGGGAATAAGACCAAGTGTCATATCTTTTTGATTGCTTAGACTATGATGAACCTTATTATAGTTGTGATGGCTTGATCATCTACAACCTCATCATTTATCTATTAATCTAATCATCCTTATTCCCATCACTAATCTAATCCTCACACACCATTCAACTAATATCCAATATTTTATCCTCATCTCATCATCTAAGTCATACCCTCTAATCATTAACTCATCCTCTAATCACTAATCATCATCATCATCATCTTCTTCTTCTTCTCCATCCTCTAATCAATCATTATCATTCATCCTCAAGTCAAAACTACATGAGCCTGAGGTCTTTTTAGACTATCTAGGTAGCACTTGACTACATTTTTATGCCTAAGGATAGCTCAGCTACTATCTCTCTCATCTATACTCATCCCCCAATATTTTGGTCACTCACTCATATCACTATTTTCTTTTATCCTCCTCATCATTTTGATCAACTTTAGCTTTTAGCTACACCCATCATTAATATTATCAAATCATAGTCTTATCTTGGCCCAAAGCTCTCTCTTACATGCATCCTTACTTGGGATACATCTAAATTTTGTAGACTTTTATCTTATCATCATCATTTTATGGTTTATTCCCCCTTGAGATGTTTTTACAATCATGACTTAGTCATATCTACTCTCTATGTATGTGTCCTTACTAGGGGAATCATCATCAATTTATAGCTCATTGCTCAATTCAATTACATCTTCTTCATCATATATCTCAAATTCAACATCCCATCTCATTATTGTCACTAATTTCACTTATCTCATTTATTCTAATTTATCCCCCTTCCTAATCATTTATCTAATATCCACTTTCTATATTTATTCATCTATTAAACTTATTCATCCCCACCAATTAAATAATATATCCTAAATCCCCATTATCCCATCTTAATCCTATTTATCTATTATTTAGGAATTTAAAATTCCTATGACCCCACCTAACCACCCACACTAGCCTATCTCTAAGCTCTCATATACCCCTAGTCCCTAATTACTCACTTAATCCCTATCTTACCCATCCCTAAGCCTAATTAACCCCTAAGAGGATTCTATGATTGGAGGATTCTAGAATCCCCTCTATTCTAACCCCTCCTCTTTACAAGCCTCTAAATCTAGAGGCTTACAAGGAATTTTAAATTCCTTGGAAAATCTTCATCTATTGATCTCCCTCAACTAATTTTTAATATCCACCATTGATCTTTCCCTCCTTCTACTATTTAAACAATTCCTTTCGTCCATGGAAGGCCATCTACCAAGCTCATAGAGAATCCATGCCAAATCAATCCAACATCAACAATCCTTCATCATGCCATCATAAAGTCAAATTACCAAGTTAAACATAATCTAAATCCCAATCCTCTTGTTTTGAATCCGTTCAATCATGGTGTGGAGCACTTAGCTTTAGGATTGTATTATGCTTGTTTTAAATTGTATATTCATCTATTACATTAGGTGTTAAATGCTCTATCACTTTAACTAGTAGTTTGATATTTGGGTTTGAATTTATATAGTTAAATCTATATTGTGCTCAAATTTCATCTACATTTTGGTGACCACAGTGGGAGACTTACTCCAAATTTAATAATTTTGCTTGTTAGAAATTTTCTTTGTAGTTTGAAGGTCTGACTGGACATGATAGGAATCATATTTTGTTTTCCAAATTTTAGAAAATTTATGAAAAAATGTGTTATGTTTTAATGAACAAACATTTACTTATAAGGAATTCCACCAAATAGTTTTTGGGTTAAGAGCACTTCACATTTAGATTTCCAAAATAGTCTATGGTTTTTGTTTTCATTAAAAATTGAATAAGTTATTATGGTTTTTATATTGTTATTTTGAGTGTTTTCTACCATTTTTTTCCTACGTTAAAACAAATTTATCATTATTAAATTTTGTAGGGAAAATATTATTGGATCAAAATATCAAACAATACATTCATAGTGCCTAAATTATCTTTTTGATACTGACATATTTGAGTTGAGAGTGTTCTTGAGAACAACTTGCAGGTCCAAAGGAAGGAAGATTGGCGGTCTAAAATAATTTTTTTTGTTGATGTAGGAAGAATCTAGTTTTTATTATTTACTGTATGTTAGAACATCATAATTTTAATTAAGAGATTCAGTCAATTTTAATTAACATAAGTAATTGCATTTGAACACTCTATTTAAATAAAAAACAAATAAACATTTTTTTAATGTGTGTTTTTAGCTATGTATTATGAAGGGCATACAAAGATGTTGCTAGCCCCATGAGTAAAATAACAATTACCTTTGTTAGGCTAATTTAATGATAGCTAGTCTTTCATCTAGAAATTTGTTTTGATAAATATAGCTTTGCATATATTTCAAAAAGTATCACTATTGATAAATATCAAGTGATTTGTCTTATATTATAAGTGTGTAATCTACAGGGTCTGAGAATAGAACATGAATCTTTGAATGGTGGCTTACAATATTCAAACTGCTATATTCACCTATAGATGTGTGCATGTATATTGAAGGGAAGTAGAAATATTTTTTTAATTTTGTTCACCTATTACTACTACATTTAAGCTATATTTTCCATACTATTTTTCTTTTTCTTTTGATCAGTGGCCATGTACCCTATTCTAGATAGTGTTACTATTCTATAAGGATTCATATCTCTTTTATGCACTAGCATACATATTTAATTACATTACTTTTATGTTTTGAAATGTGATATCATTCTCCTTAATATGCATTTTTGCTTTGGACTATGGATCTATATGTGCCAAAAAGTTATCTAAAGTTTCTTGAATAAGCATACAGATCTCCTGGATGCTGCTAAAATTGCTAGTGGTTTGATCATCACATCTTCAATAGGATTTTCATTTAAATATAGTTTTTGTTCAACAAAAGATTTTTTACATTTAATAATATTTTTGGGTTATACGTGGTAAGAAATTATTTAGACATATCAAAAGTTTTATGGTGATTATGTAGTTTATAGATTTATATGTCATTATCATTCCATAATTACATGTTAAAATAAATAATAAGAAAAAAAATGTTCCAACCACCCATTTGGTTTGTCTTGACCAAATTTTGTTTTTAATATTAACTTAATTAAATGGTCATGTGAATAGATTTCATATCAATAATCTTACATGTTCATTTGAATATTACTTTTCATCATAAGATGGGTGGTAGTTTGATTGACTAGCCCCTTATTATTAATTTGATGATTTATTAAGACTTTCTTAGTAATCATGAAATATCAAAATAAATAATAGAAAAGGTGTAATTTTTAACATCTAGGTATACGTGTATATAAAAAAAAGTCAACTTTGTTCAAACTACTAACACTTTTTTTATTGTAAGATACCTTGTACTACTCTACAAAATGATTGGTTAAAGATTAAAATCAATCAAACTAATAATCATTTTTTTTGCACATTGATTAGTTTTGAAATAAAACACAAATATCATTTTTAATCATCTGTCTAATTTTGCTTGTTGACATATTTGGCGTGTGCTTGCAGGTTTGATCATTTCAAACTAAAACATTTAAAAACTACTAATGACATTTGTGCAAAATCAATTTCTTAAAGTCATAAATTTACCTACAAGACAAATGATCAAAGGCCATTTATCATCCAAATATTAATCATTGGTCTTGTAGGTTACCTCTTTTTGAGTACCAAAGTCAAATTACTAATCGTGTGATTACATGTAATATATCAAAGGCTCCTTGGCACTTTTAAATCATTTTTATAATTTTGTGTTGTCTTGTATATTCTTATCTTTTATCTTGTAAATGCATTACATCTTAATCTTAATTGGTTAATTAATCTTTTTTCTACTTGTTTGTCTCCCAAGGTTATGGTTGGTGTATGCTCTCCTCCTTATGTCCTTGTGGAAATTCCTGGAGGATCAAAAACCACATATAAACCCCATTTCCTTTTTATTATTCTAGGGGGATAATGACCATAGATTTCACCATCATGCACTAGTCTAAACTCTATGTGCTGAAGAGTATAAAAATTAGGAGAGCTATCATTCGATGCCTAAATAGAATTCCCCATAAAGGGTTCTATGGAGTGAGGGGTGGTTAAGATCCAATATATATGGTGGTCAAACATAATTTTATATATAATTGGGCCCCACTATACCTTCACATATATAGGGGATATAAGTAGAATCCTTGTGCAAACCTAGCATATGATACTTCAATGATAATAGGCACCTTGCTACTAGAGTTAGTATCAACTCCTAAGTAACCATTGTGTGAAAATGGGGTAAAGAGGGTTTGGTCGATTCTGCAATGGGTCACTAGACTATAATCTCACCTTCAAAGCTATTTGATGGTGTGAGCATTGGGTTACACACCCTTAAGTTTACTAATCATAGGTTTTGTGGTTTACTTGCTTGGGTGTGTGTCATTATAAACGAGTATTATTTGTGAGCTAATTCAGCCTTCACCCAAACCTATATACCTATCTAGGTGTTTTCACAACCCATATTGTATATTTTTACCTCATCATTATACCATGCCATACATCCTTATCCCACCATCATTTTTGCATATCATCTTAGTCTTGATTCATCCTCTTTTATATCCTTGTCATCATCCCCATTTATATATATTATCTCTTGTATATCCTTATCTCAAAACTATCTTCCATTATCACCTTAAATTCATCCCATTTTAATCTAGTTGTATCCTTGAATTATTAATCATACCTTTATCACCTACATACCCCAATCACACCTTACATTCTAACTTATATCACCTATATACCATAATGTCAACTACTTGCCTTCACATAGTCACTTCATCCCCTTCCTAGTCAAACCATCTCCACTCATCATTGATCATCCCTCACTACCTACATACTCCAATCATCATCTTATATATCCTTATCTTACCCTCATAAAAATTTCATTGTTCTCTTGTTCATTATTTTATCCCATATTGTCATTATAACCACTCATCATTAGTAACACCCCCATCACTAATATATCATCTTGTACATCCTAGACATCATCTTGAACATATTGTCCTTTTGTCTTACTCTCATCCTAGTCTAAACATATCCACCCATCCTTGATCATCACCCATCACCTACATATTATAATAAAATATTTCACATCCTTATCATCACCCCATTGTATATATTATCATTGTATTTTCCTATCCCATCCCCCATCTTGTCTTCATCCCATCCTAGGCACATCTTATCACCACCTTGTCTTCCCCTCCTCTTAGTCCAACCATTATCCACTCATCATTGACCACATCCCCATCACCTATGTCTTATCTTGTATATAATTTTTTCTCTTTTACATCCTTCTAACATGTCCTATACTCATCTCACTCATAATTATTCATACCCCCTCCCACATCTTAATCACATTTGGTCTTGTCATTCACATCTTATCTTAAGCCCACATCTTGTCCTAATCAACCTTTTATCTTGACCTTGCCTTATCCCAGTCACCTAATCACCCATTTAGTCTATCCTTGTTGGTTCCTTAGGTCATATACAAGTCCACACCATCCCCTTCTCATATCTTACCCTTAGTCATTAAATCATCACCTCTTTATATTTATCCTAATCATATTATCTTATCACCTTCATCACATAATCCTACCCCGTCCCATCTTGAGCAAATTAGTTTAAGGTTTTGAGCTAATCCTTGTCTTTTCATATCATCCTATCATTTTAGTCCATTATCACTCATCTTATTGATCAGATTTCATACCTAGTCAGTAGCCTATTAGCATCTCATCACTTTATCAGATTCAAATCTAGAAACCCATCATCAATCTAATCATCTCTAGTCTAATCATCTTGCCTACTCATAACTGTAGACCAAATTTTTCTAAGTTGGATTGAAGTGTGTTCCATGAATTCATGTATTTTAGTTAAGTGAATGTATTTTCATTGCTTATGTGTAAGTTTTTCTCACCTTCATAAAGTGCTTAACATTTCTTAAAGGTCATCATAAGTGTAATTTATAGTTTATTATCTAGTCTTAAAGTGGATATTTTCCCTCACTTTCTAGTTTGGTGATTGATTAATGCTTTATGATAAAATATTTATGTGAGACTGATGTTCTTTGGTCTTGAAAGTTTCTCATAATATGTATTGTGTGAGTTTGAGTGATCAAATCATTGATGCATCACCCCCTTTTTACATTCTTTTATAAGTTTTGTCAAATCTCTCTCCCTTTTCCAAGAAAGTTCTAGTTTAGGTTTAGTATAGGTGATAGATCCATAAGGAAGTTGACCTTATCTATAGGTCTAATCCATTATTAGGATTCCCAAAACCTAGAATTAGTCCTATGTTGGACTAGATTTGAATAGGAAGATCTAAACAATCCCCTTACTTAGTT
This sequence comes from Torreya grandis, assembly GCA_037957365.1. NCBI lineage: Eukaryota > Viridiplantae > Streptophyta > Pinopsida > Cupressales > Taxaceae > Torreya > Torreya grandis. The sequence continues at coordinate 603,069 of JARHVA010003610.1, forward strand.
AGGGTGTAAATATAAAACACTAATAGTTTTGGCACACCTAATGGGACCAAGTTTCTTTGGTATATTTAAGGTTTGAATATTGAGAAGAAAAAATTACAGTAGTAAGAAAGATATACCATCATCAAAAGTTGAATATCCTTCAAGTTTCAAAACTCATAACATCTTCTAGATAGTGTTTTCATGCCACAGATTACAATAAGATCATCAAGTAAAGGTATTCCTTTTGAACATATTAAATTTCCTTATACTTCCTATAAAATATCAAGATTAAATAGTACAAGAACTTATCTTCTAAAGTAGAATCATATACTAGTCATTTGATTATTTTAGTCCAATCTATTGTCCTTGTAAGCCAAATCCATTTTTACTAAATGGTTATTAGGAATCAAGTGTTTATCCCATTTAATAGGGGTATCCCCATAAATTTGGCCCAATATTATGAAATTATTGTGTCTACCTTAAAAATTATCCCTTTCTTCTCTAGAGAATTGGATAAAATTACTACTATTAAGCATATCTGAGATGTTGCCAATTTATGTTGTATTCATAATGTTACTCAAGATAATGTGGCTATCAGATTTCTTGTTGCTTTATTCAATAAAAAAGCATTGAAATGGTATATTAATATTCCTTTAATCTCCATTGATACTTGGGATGATCTAGGTGCAGCCTTAGTTAAGAAATTTAAAGAAAAGTCTTATCATCTATCTTTGGTTGAACAATGGACTACCATGAAAAGGTACCCCCATGAGTTTATGTCTAAATTTAACAGTAGATTTCAAAAGACATAGACCAGGATCCCTATATTGGTTAGAAAATCCTTAGATTATGCATTTTTATACTATCTTAAGGCCCTTAATTATGATATACATGTCATGATATAGTCTATGGGTGGTAATGATTGGCTTAATGACTATGAAATTGTAATCAAAGTAAAAAATATCTTAATACAAGATGGTAAACTTGCTTAAAATCCTATAAATCCCATATTCATAGAATTAAAACCTATCCCTCCTCTTCAAGTTCCCTAGATTCCATCTATAGATCTTATTCCATCTCTAAAAGTCCAAGTTGTAAACCCTCCTAATCAATCTAGTGAGATTGGTGATCTAAAAAGCATGTTATAAGATTTTGGAAATGAGATTGTTTCATTCAAGATACAATAGTACCAATGTATACCTTATCAATATTAAAATTAGATTACTTATCAATCTTTCAATAACTAAAGACCTCCTTATCACTCTCAAGGATAATAGGCAACCTTATCAAAATCAAGGAGCTATAACTCAAACTAAGCCATATGCAACCCTTGATCCCAATGTACCATCTAGTTCAAAATATATTATTCCCCAAAATAACTTGATACAAGATCTAGGTTGGTAACCTTCCAATCCAAATGAAACTCAAAATCAAGCCTTGGTATCATAAGAGATTACTATGCCATAAATTACATAAGAATAATTCTCTCTTAAAGGTGGTCAATATCAAGACATGAATATAACATGACAAGGAGAATATCAACAAGTTTTAGACTAGTCTGATGCCATCAATGTTAATTGGAAATTGGATGATCACATTACATTCAACCAAGTTGGTGAAAATAGAAACACAAATGGTCAAGTGGTAGCTCTGAATAGAGATAAAAGAAGAGCAGTTGAGGAAGCTAAAGATATGATCAATACTTATATTTTTATTAGTTTTGTTTACAAGAGTGTCAAGGATCAAGTTATTCTTATATCACATAAGATGCATAATATAGAGATAGTGAAAGTTCCCCAAATACCCCTAACTAGAGAACAACTAGTGGCTCCAAAGTTATAGCCAAAGGTTAGTGGAGCATATTTTAGCATTATTGATCAAATGAAGAAATAAAATGTTAGTATTATCATGTGGGATTCAATTAAAATTATAAGGAAAAAGGACATGCTTATTCAAGAACTTTTAGATCTTAAGGTATTTAAAGAACTAGCTGAGAAATAAGGCTCTATCTTGGCCAATTCAGACTAGAAAATCAAACAACTTGATAAATAGGTACATAACTTGAAAAAGGAAGAAAAAAATAATTTAAATTGAACAAAACCCATCCATTTTATCTATCTTTGATATTAGGTGACTATTTAGTCCATAATTATATGGTAGATAGTAGAGCTAGTAACATTGTCATGCCTAAACAAATTACAGACAAGATTGGTCTTGTCTATGAGCTAAATACCAAAGGAGTATTATAATTATATGGGTCACCAATGAAGATATTAGGCATAATAAAAGGCCTAAAATTTACATTACAAGCTTTCCCCAATGTTTTTATTCAACGAGATGTAGTTGTAGTAGACATGCCTCCCTATTTTACCATGTTCCTATCAAGAGATTTTACTTCAAAGATTAGAGGATATTTTTCAGCTGACTAGACCTATTTAATATGGTACTAAAGTATAAATACATTATGAACCTATTGAAATATTTCATTTGGAGCCATATATTCCAAGTATGGTGAACACTAATTGTGTTATCTCAAACAAGGTACTAGAAAACAATGAGGTGGAATCTGAATCACCTCTTGATGGAGTCCCAAATATTTTCCTTGATGAATGGGAATATGATTTTCATGGAAATGATCCCTAAAATTTAATTGAATAATAAGGACTTGGTTTATATTGTCTTCATTAAAATTATGCACCAATTCCAATGTTGATGAAAGACGAGAAGCCTAGTGATGGACTGTGGCAACTATATTTTTATGGATCTAGAAACAAACATAGCACTAGAGATGGAATGATGCTAATTTATCTAGAAAATAGAAGGTATTTTTATTCTCTCAATTTTTAGTTTGGTTTTTCTAATAATGTTACTAAATATGAATCACTAGTGCATGATTTGTAATGGGCAAGAAAGATGAAAGTTAATTCCTTACAAGTTTTTGGAGATAGTGAACTGTTAGTTCACCAAGTAAAGGGACTTAATATATGAAATAACCCACTAATTAAGTCCTATAATCATAGATTATGGGACCTATTTTAAGTCTTTTTATCCTTTAATATTCAATCCATATAAATAAATAAGAACAAGCATGCAAATAGGTTGGATGCTATTGAGTCACAATTCAGTATCCTAGATGACATGAGAAATGAAAAAAAACAATCACATATCAAGGTAGTTATGAGACCTTCTATCCCAAAAAATCATTAAAATTGGAAAGTATTTGAATATGATAGTTATATTGTCAAATTATTACAAGAGGAAGGTGAATTATCCTCAAGGAACCAAATTAAGCATTTACAATAGTATGATGACCAGATTATGCACTTGGAAACAAACAAGTTGCCTAAAGGGTTGGTCACCCTTGAAAATATATTCAATAGAGATAATTAATTGATAAAAAAAAATTACTTGTCAACCAAAGAATAAAATTACACAAATTTAGAGATTGAAACTGGCAAGAGTTTAAATCTAGGTAAATTTTACACATCTTCAGAGAAAGAAGCTTTTATTAAATTATGTTAAAATTTTGTAGATGTCTTTGCATGGTAGTATAGTGACCTTAAAGGATTTGATCCAAGTCTATTTCAACATACAATTGAGTTAGAAGATGATACTAGGCCAATCATAAAAATACAAAGGCCAATTAACACAAAGCTTGAATCTCTGATGATAGTTGAAATGCATAAGCTCATTGAGTCAACTATAATATTTCCAATTAAGCACTCAACTTGGGTGGAAAATATTGATTCAATATGGAAAAATAATGGTGAAATAAGGCTATGTGTTAATGTACATTACTTGAATAAGGCCTCTCTTAAAGACCACTATCCATTGATATTAATGGAATAGATTTTATAGTTAGTAGCAGGTTTAGAAAGGTTCTCTTTGTTGGATGGTTATAATGGATATAACCAAATTTTTGTTAAAGAAGAAGACTAGTTCAAAATAACCTTCACCACAAAGTGGGGAACTTTTTTATATAGTAAGATGCCTTTTGGTTGATCTAATTATGGAGCCACTTTTTAGAAGGATATAGACATGGAGTTTTAGGGTCTCCTCAACAAGTTTATTCTTGTTTATCTGGATAACATAAAAATATTCTCTAACAGTGAAAATGAGCATATAATCCATATCAAACAAGTGTTTTAAGGTGTATGGAATTTTGAGTGTTTTTTAGTCCAAAAAAGTGTGTTTTCTCTATTCATGAAGGTAGAATTCTTGGACATGTCATTTCAAAAAATTAGTACAAGCATAGATCCTGATAGGATAGAATTAATTCTTGCACTTTCATTGCCTAAACACAAGAAATCCTTACAAAATTTTTTAGGAAAGATCAACTTTATAAGGAGATATATCTTAAATTTTTCTACTTTAGATAAGCCACTCACAACTATGCTAAAGAGGGGTTAGGGTTTCAATTTTTCTAGAGGAGTGAGAATCTTTGAAAAAATAAATAAATCTAGTGCTCCTACACTTCTGAACTTGACTTTATAGAGGATTTCTTCATATACAACTATGCTAACATTGACACAATTTCATGTATTTTCATGTAGTAGAATAAAGAGACTTTAGATCAGCCAATATCCTTCTTCAATCAAGGCTTAGAGAAATATGAAACCATATATTCTTTTGTCGAGAAGAATGTTCTTTTAGTTATAAGGTCTCTTAAAAAGTTTAGGTACTTGATATCTAATAATAAGATACATAAATGGTTGCACATCCAAGTGTTAAATATTTTTTTCTAAACAAAGATATAAATGATAAGAGAGCTGGTTGGATAACAAAGGTTATGGAATATGATGTTGAGATCAAAGTCACAAAGTTGGTGAGAGGAAAAAACTTTATGAACATCTAGCCCAAGATTTGTAGGAGTCCAATGAACTAGTTATGGTGTCAAATGATTAATAAGTTACAAGTAACTAGACCTCATCTTTTAGTTAGTTATAATATATGGTAAGGTATTTACAAGTTGGTGTTTATACTTCTCATCTCACTCCTTCAAAGAAGAGATATTTTAGATTGCAGTCAATTTTTTTTCTTTTTATTGATAATGTATTGTTCAAAAAAGATCTAAATGTCATACTACTAAGATGCATAGAAATATGTCAAACATAAAAGTTAATTGAATAGTTCCATGATGAACATGGTGGAGGACGTTACTCAACAAGGATTATAACCCAAAAAATCATGAGAGGTGGGTATTACTGGCCAAGTTTATTTGGTGATTGCCATTCATAGACTGAGAAATGTAGACAATGTGCCATGTTTGCTGGAAAGGTGAAACTTGTAGTCTTACCTCTCTAACCAATTTCAGTTAATAAACCCTTTGTCTAATGGGGACTATAATTTATTGGTGTTATCAACCTCTCTTCAAGCTTAGGGCACAAGTTGCACAAAGGTAGTATCATTAAAAGAAGTAAATGAAACCAATGCTTTAGACTTCTATGAAGGTTTTATTACCCAATTTTGGGTCCCTTCAACTATAATTTCTAATAATGCTATGGTTTTTTTAAGATCTAAGATCAGCTAGTGGGTAGTTCAACATAGTTTTTTCTTATTACTTTATCAAACTATTATCCACAAGGCAATGGCTTATTGAGTTTACCATAAGAATTTGTTTAATATCATAAGGAGGATTGTAGAAGACAATCAGAGATCATGGCATATCAAATTGAATTAAGCTCTATGGACTGATAGGATCACCTATATAAGGTCAATCACTAATTCTCCATAAAATCTAGTATATGGCAAGGAAGCAAGAATGCCTATTTATCTTGAATTTCCTATTTTATAATTAATGCATCAACTTGAGCTTTTGGAAAGTGAGCCATTGGAAATAAGATCTGATAAACTCATGGAGCTAAAATAGATAAGGCATCAGGACATGTTGGCTATGGAGGCCCATCAAGCAATGACAAAGAGATCTTTTGATAAAAGGAATTTCTTCAAGAGTTTTATAAGAAAGAGATTTGGTCCTCAAGTGGGATGAGGATAGAGCTAAGCCAAGAAAACACACAAAATTTTATTCTCTCTGGAGTGGTCCATATATTATCTCTAGTTGCAAGTCCCATAATGCTTTCCAACTCATAAGGATGAATGGTGAGGAGCTTCATATCCTAGTCAATGGGATACATCTAAAACACTAATATTAAGGAAGCTAATTCCCTTGTACATAGATAGTTGTTTTTGACTTTTCTCCAAGTGTTTTTCTAACATATTAGTTAGTTTCATTTCTATTTTATCCCAAATAAGTTCTTTATTTGCACAATTATTTAGTAATTTAGTTGCCTTTACTTTTTAGATTAGTTTCCATTTCAATTTGTTTCTTTCCCTATTTTTTGGAATTATTTTGTATTTTTCAAGTCAAAAAGTTGTCTTACAATCATGTAAATGGTTTGAGTTCTCAATCATAGCAGGTATGCTACCTAGCCAAGTCACCAAAGATGTTAACCAAATTTGGTCTACATACCAAAAATATGCCTAGTCTAAGAGTTCAATAGGAGCAGGATCCTAATTGAAGAGTGGCCCAATGATTCAATCCAATCAAGACTTATGGTGAAACCAAGTAGTTCAAAGTCATAGAAAAGGTATGTACTAGCTTCAAATTTTCATAGTTCTTTTAGACCTTCAAGGAATCAAGCAACATTTCAAGTGCAGTTAAAGTAAAATCTAAGTACAAAACCCTTTTGGACTAAGTATTTACTAGGGAATTATTTTAGACATTTTATTTGATTAAGTTTTAATTCTCTTGGGTAAATTCTTTTAGTGTTTTATTTTTCTAAGCTAATTTCTTTTGGGACTCTTTTTTGGTTAAAATGTTGAATTCTATCGAATAATTTATCTAAGACAAAGTTTTCAAAGGCATAAATTCTTTCTGATGAAATATCCAAAGAAAAATATAAAGACCTATTCATTTTAGAGAAATATTCCACATCAAAAAGGGGATAAGTATCATTTCTTGTAGGGAAATTGTTCAAAAAAATTTCCCAAAGGGTCATTCTACAACAAAGTGCCCTATAATATTTTCTCGAAGGATATTTCTACAACAAAGTGCCCTATAAAATTTTAACAAAGGGTCTTTTCTAAGTAAAATGGTCAAGTTCAAGGTTTAAAAAGGGTTATTATTTAAGGAAGGTGTCCTAAATGAAATATATAGTGGCAAAAAGTCTAAGTAGGTAGTTTTCTAATGTTATATCTCACAAGTGTGGACGAGTCAATAAGAAATGATCACATGGGTCTATTCATTTTTGCACCTAGGACATATGTGCCAAGTTTTAACCCATATACCAAAGTGAAAATGAAGTTACACATGATAAAATTTGGATCCTTAGTCATATTTTGTTAAGTTTTCCATACTTAGTCAAATGAGCTCGACCATCACCAAGGCATCACACATGAATAGATATATACTAGTCAATTTGAGTATTTTATATCTTCAATTAAAAAGCTCCTAGGACTAGTGGATCAAATGGGTTAGTTCCTTTTGGTAAGAATAAAATCTCCTAAAAATTTGGTACTTTTATGCCTTTTTCACTTCATGTTATAAATCTACAAAGTTGGTCAAAAAAACATAAGATGAACATGCAGATGTCAAGTTTTAGATAGAGAAAAGGAAATCCAAATGAGATTAAATTTGATGGTCATGTAAACATCAGTGATGGTCACATGAACATCATTAGATAGGAGTAAGGACATCAATTTTAAGATCATAAACTAGTCATTGGATTTCAAATAGTGGGTCCTAGTAGATCAACAATTGGCCTTTGATCAAGCATTCAGATCTAACAGTGAGTGGAGGTCAAAATAGTTAGAATATCCTAAGAATAAATGTGTACCTAATAAGTTGTATAATTGGGTTTAGTTTTTAAAATATATATGGCTCATAGGCATCCATGCATATGAAAATAAACTAAGTGAGGTAAAGTCAATAAGTTAGCGTATTTATGGAACCAATAAGCATAAAGATAGTTGGGCACCATAGAAAAGGTCCAAGTTAGTAATTGATAACTATTTTAACTTATTTTGGGAATAATGTAGTTTTATTCCTATTTTAGTTAAGGGTCTAGATTAATAAATAAGTACATAATAAATAAATATAATCTTGATTTGTGTAACTATTTATCTTTGTCACCTTTCTAAAAATAGAAATAAATAAGAAAAAATATAACTTATTTGGAAAACAGATTGAGACAACTGATATAGAGGTTAAAATGGCTCTACAAGACTAGGTTGGTGTCATAAACCTAAATTTGGATTTTGTTGGGAAAAAGGATAAGAATGATAAAAAGTGGACACTTTAGTGTCCAGTGTTCTTGTCCGTTCTTGCCTCTATTATCCAAATTAAACACAGAGATCTAAAACTTTTTGGGTAGTTGTGTTGTGCCTATGTGAGCGTGTTTATGAAAAATCAAGAACTAGTTGTTAACAAAACTTGTTGTGGAGCTTTTTTTTTTCAAACCCTAACCCTCCATCATGTTTGATAAAATAAAATTTGAGTCATTTGAGAAAGGGGGGTTAGTTTGAAATATGTACTGAACATGCATTCCAATCCCCTTGTGTGGGCATGCTACCTACATATCAATACTTCAAAGAGGTATCAAGTCATATGTAGTTTTTCCAACTAGTGTGCTTTGTGAAATAATGTGATGTGGATGTAAATGTTGAATTGATAGTGTTGGAGGTGGCTAGGGACTGGTATGAAGATTTGAGTAGATGTACAACTATGTTGGGTGACTCTGTGTAAAGAATAGGGAAGTTTGCCTTAGTACTTTGTTTGTATTCTTGTTTGCTTTGTAAGTTTTATCACCTCCTTTATAAATGAACTTTGAGTGGGATTTTATAGGGAATAATTGGTCATGGGTAAAATGTATTCATGTTAGGCCAACTTAATTAAAGATAAGGACAAGATTAAAATGACCATTGGGGCTTAAAGTGCAAATGGATAAGACCGTTGAAAATGGGACACTTCTCTATGATAATCTATAGTTCAAATGGGTTACTCCTATCATACAAGATTAGGACCTAAGAGAATAATATTAACATGAGGAATACTATCTAGCTAAGGTGGAATGACTATTTATAAGGTTTTGGATGACTAAAAATAAGCAAAAAGGTGTATATAAGGGTCGCAAGAGCATACAAAAAGGACCTATGGATGAGGTGTTGTAAGCCACACTCAAACTACCAATTTGGACATTTTATATGACTATATTTCCCTCCCTTTATTTTAATGATACAAAAAAGTGAAATACTAGGATAAAGGAAAAATAAAAAGTGTACCTAAACTTACTTGCAAGGGTGAAGCCCATGAAGATGTGTAATGTTGAGTGTGCATAGAGAGAACATAGTGTGAAATTTAAATATGTAAGAAAAAAAAATGAGTAGATTAGTTCTTACTAAACACACTATGTCTAAAATAAGAATGTATAAAGGATGGGTAAAAGAGAGGAAAATAAAGGAACAAATACACCTCACTAGGTACGTGAACCAATACAAAACTTGTTGTGATGTTGATTGATGCTAGGTATGTGTTGTACCAAGAGTAATATCATGAACAGAGTTGAGAGGTCCATTCCTCAAGGGTGGCTCAAGAATATAAAGGCTATCCATTTGGCTCCATCATCTCCCACTATGTAGTGAAGCTATGTGATCATGTGTGTGTTAATTAATGTATGGATTGTGTGTCCAATCCCTCTGAGTAGGTGGATCAAGAATACAAAGGCTAACTAGTCCTTTAGTTTCATAGTTGCTTATTAAGTGTGAAATATAAAATAATACCAATGTGAATGTGTGTCATATGAGATAGATCATGAAGCCCATGAATTATCTGTAATCTAAAAATGTGGTGTGGATAGCCGAATGTGTACTAAGAACTAGGCCAATCTTGGCCACTCTGAAAGGTGGAGATTAGGCTTGTATGAAAGCCACTACAAAACTAAGAACTAGGCTTATATGAAATCCACTCCAAAATGATGCCAACCAACTACAAATGGAATAAGGCATGAAATTGATGAGAATACCTAGGTAATATAATGAACTAGAAATAAAATAAGGTAAATGTGCCATACACATTGCCCCTAATCACTAGTGTTTATAACATGGATTATAATCTAAAAGTTGTACCAACTAACCAATCTAAACTAGAAGAGAGATCCATCATGCCATGCATGATTCCCACTATATATAGATAATCTAAGTAAAAATATACTAAAACTACCCAATTTGAATTGGACTATAGCTGACAAAACTATAATTGACCTTACCTTTCTATCTATTTTTAAAAATTTTGGGTTTTTAGCTATTTGGATAGGAGCACAAAAAAGTGGACACTTTATTGTAGGGCACTATAGTCTGAATGGGGTGCTCTTGTCCTTTAATGTTTTTGATGATTTTTCTATGTTCATCCTTATTTTTTAGTCTATTTGGCATGTTTTGAATTTTGATTTTTGTTCTGAGTGTTCTAAAAACTAATTTTCACTAGTAGAGGGATTTGATCTCTGTGATAAAACCCCTATTTGTTGTCCCCTCTTTTGAGGGTAGCAATGAAGACCCTACAATAAATTACCTTATAAGAAAGAGCCCTATAATTGTGTTATGCTATGAAATACATGATATATCAATGATGATAAAAAAAGATGTCTCAAGATATAGAATAGTTTGTGTTGGAGATTGTTAGATCAATAGGGGTATGCCTAGATAAATGTAATAATATAATAACATGTGCAGTATACTAAAATAAAAACTAGAAATATGTCTAGTTGTTAAAGAGGGATGAAACATGATGTCCATCATGGCATCCAAGAAGGCAAGATAATGCATGATGTGGATCATAGCATTGCAAACAATTGAGAATCAAACAAGAAAACAAGCATGCAAGACAAGAAGCATTAAAAAAGGCCAAGGGGCCAAGAAAATAAGTGAAATGGGCACATGTCACTCAAAATAGGAAATAAAGCATATAAAGCATGTTCAAATTCCCCATATACACATACAATTTTAAACAAGCAAGATTGGCATGAGGGATGCAAGTACATATAAGAGTACAAGCAAAGGACAATGGTAAACACATTAAGGCACACACAAGTAACAAAACAAGAAATAAGAAATGAAATCACATCTAGCTACTCAAATCAAGAAAGGAAGGTATGTAAATGCTATAAATACTATTGCATCTAATTGATAAAAGAAAGAAGTGAAAGTATGCAAAACATGTAGTACAAGACTAGGTAGATGCTAAGAAATACATAAGTTCTATTTACTAGTGAGTGTCGATAGAATAATTTGTGTAAAATAGTAATTAATGTACATCAACATGATAGAGTGTGGGGTATAGGAATGACATAACCTAGATGGTGTATTTATGTAGAAGATACCCCTGGTGGATAGATATGTTGATGTATGTCTTGAATGTAAAATTAAGATTCCCCCTCAATGGGTAGAGTGAAGAAATCAAGGATCTGGGTGCTACTACACACACTCAAATAATATCAAGTGAAGTATGGAAATGTAGATAAATTGAAAAAAAATAGCATAAAACAACAAAATGTAAGTCTAGCATGGTAGTAGAAATGTAAAGCATGGATAATGTGTATAATTGAATTTTTTTTGGTGTTTTAAGTTATTTGTACATTTTTTGTATTTTGACATGTTATATTATTTTTGGTATTTTTAAATATTTTATTATTTTTGGTATTTTAAAATAAGATATGTACAAGTAATCATAAAGAAACTATGTATAAGAAAGTGAAAATAAACTATGTACAAGTAAGCTAAGAAATTATGTACAATAAAGACTAAAAAAAATGATACTAACCAATGAGTCTCATAAGAGACTCCCTATCATAGTGTCCTGTATCAAGGAGAGGGATCATGCATGATCATGAAGCATGATGGAAAGGATGAGACTATGACTCTAAAATTTATGTATATTGTAAGTATTCTAAAATATTTCTAGTGGAAACCAACTAAAGGGTCCCCCTATAACTCTGAAAAGTGGATGCAACTGTGGGGATCTTAGGGATCCATATGGTAGTATAAGAATCTCTCTAAAAATGTATTCTATGTGTAGAGGCATGAGACCTCAATGATACTACCATAGGTGTGAATATTGTAGCTATACGTGGAGACTCTGTAAGATACAACCTCAATGGATGCACAACTGAAACTATGTGCTATAAAGGAGGCTCATGTATCCATAATCATAATGGATTGCTATGTGAAATAACACCCTATGGCCTTTATTGTGATGTGTATGACTAAAAAATAGATTAATATGTAATTATAACCTATGATGGGGGATCATCTAAACTCAATTGTAGTAGGTTGTTACATAAAATAGGTCCCTAAAAGCTTTGCTATAGTGAATATCTATTTGGAGAAATACTATGTGATATGGGTTCATCTAATCTTAACTGTAGCTATTTGTTACATGAGATAAGACCCTAAAAAATCTATTATGGTGCCTATGATTATGTTGGATGTGTATATGGAACTGAACTATGTACTTCATAAACTACACTAATATATGTAGGCTACTCTCATTTTATTGGTATCCAAACCCTCTGAGTAGATGGGGTAGGAGATCTCCTATGAGACACTATCCTAGAAACCACATTAATCTCACAATGAGTAACTAATGATTCATGTGAATGAATGTCCTGTGATGACTCAATCATAGAGGAATGAGGTCTATGGATCCATGATGGAGGAGATCTTAGTGCCCCCAATGTGAATGCTATGATGCCATTATCAACACATTTATTAATACAGTCCCTGAGTCCATAATAATCATTTTCTCTATGTTCACATATACAATGATAGTTACAAAAGGTGAAATGTGGCTATATGTGTAAGAGATGTGGATCTTGATGATGAGTAGAAGGTAATGTGATTAACCTCATATCTATTAGTGGTGATAATATGACATATGGTCTATCTCACTCTGAATCAAATTGTAGTGGTGCCCTATTGTTGTTTTATGTAGTGCATACTTTAGGTGGTGCTCTATAAATTGGATATTTTTTTCTTAATTAGTTGCTTTTTTGGCTGTGGTCTCTTATCTTGTTTGGGATATGGTGGATGTTGTGTGCTAGGAGCTATAGATGGAGGTAATGCTATGAAATCTAGAGTAAGCCGATCAATTGAATCTAACTCAATCAATCCCAATTTATTATCCAAGGCTAAACTTGTATAACATAAGTGCCTAAAATAAGACTCTATCTAATATAATATATTATCTAGGAGGGGTTGGTGAAATACCTTAATAAATATATAATGAACCTCTAAATTTTTTGGTTTATAGATCAAGCATAACATGCAAGTATTAAATCATAAGATATAATCACTAACTAGTTCTGAAGGATTTTGATGCAATGCAAAAAGTTTCTCATATGTAACACAAGGGCCCATGTTTGTTATGCAATATCTAAAAAATGCCTCCTCTAAGTCATAATATGTATGTAATTAATAAACAAAGAGTATATAAAAGAACCAATTTTGTGTATTACTCACTAATGTCTACTAAAACAACTTAAGTCAAATCAAAGGAGTTACATGAGATGTAAAATCCTTTCAAAAGGCTTAAAGGTGTATAAATGGATTTATAGTTCCATCAAATTGAGGTAATGATGGTATCTAGAAGTGCTTAGGAGATGAATCTTTGACAAATGTCTTCAAAAGAGGGTTACCATACAAGTCATTGGAATCCATCCAAGAGTTATAAGCCTTGTTTTCCAAAGTAAGGAGATGTACTTGGTGTTGTAATTCACCAACTACATGCACAAAAAAAAAATCTCTTGAGATGGTATATTAGTATCTTGAAGTGGTTAATTTAAATGTTGAATTTAATAATTTATTTTAGCCATGGGAATGCTAAATCTAGAAATTAGATCATAGAGAGGGGGTGTGCCCACTTGAACCTTTGGAAAAATGGTAACTTGGACCTTAGTAGAGGGATGTGGGATACCATTCTATTTGGGTGGAGAGTGAGAAATAGGTGCTACTGTATTAGGGGGTGGCTTGGGAGATTTATTGGTATCTTTAGTATTTAGTGAATCACATTATAATTGAATAGAAGATGTGATGTTATCATTGACATGTGCATCATTTGAAATAGAATCATGCATAGAAGTAGAAACAACATTTTGTAATGCATTATGTTTGAGAGGAGTGAGAGAAGAGTTAGAAGCATGAGATGTATTTTCTTCTTTAATATATGCATAATAGTCATCATTATTCCATGCATTATCACAATCAGAATTTTATTCATTTGAAAGAGAAGTAAAAGTATCACTTTCATATTCACTCTCATTATCATATTCATTTACATGTTCACTATCACACTCATTATCACTAGGGAGAGGGGTAAGAGAAGATGTTAGTCCTTTTCTAATATGAAATAAATTGTCATGTGAAATTGGAATACTATGTGCATCTATGTTATCCTTAAATAGAGTGCATGCATTATTTTCATTTGTAATATGAGAAGCAAGAGTAAGAGATTTATTATTTAGACATTATTTTATCATTGTTTGAGATGACAAAGTAGAGTTAAGAACATGATATTTATCATTTGAATTATGCATTAAAAATTTGATTCTATTTCATTTATATTGTTTTAATTCAAACACATAAGTAGAAAAAGAGAGGAAGAAACTAGGTTCAAATGCAAGAAAATTATCACCAATGAGAGGTTAACTTGGAATTGCATGAATAATTTGTATATTTGATGTATTATGAATAGGGATAATGAGGTGAAAATTAACTTTTCCATTTATCAAAATTATTTTCTTTAGAAGAGGGTAGAAAAGAGATAGGTTTGAGAGAATAAGATTCATCTACTTTTTCTTCACGATCACTTTTATATGCATCACAATATTCCTCATTACAACAATAGAAATTATCTTTATTGTAAATTAAATCATTTTCCTCATTTTTGGCTAATGTGAAATTTTATAAAATTTTCCATTCATTGTCATAATTATGGGAATTTATTTAAAATTTATCTATAGGATGAGAGGGAATAAGTGCCTTAGTGGCCATTTTATTGCTTTCACCAAAGAGAGTATGTAAAAGTACTATTAAGAAAATAAATTTAATAATGAATACTAACATAGGGATTTTGAAAATATTTTTGACACTCCAAATAATTTGCAAAAATTCCAAAAATTTTATCTAAAAATTGTAAGGAAGGCTTGGGGTTTGAGGACCTATTTTGGAAATCTAGGGTTTTGGATTGGATTTTTAGAATTTTAAATTTTACTGCAATAATTTGAATTCTAAAATAAATTATAATAAAATAAATTTACAAAAATTTATAAAAAAATTAGAATTTTGAAATTGAATTTTTGCACAAAAATGTGAAGGAAAACCCTAGGGGTACCTAGGGTTTGAGATTTTGTTCAAAGTAAGTCAGGTTCACCAAATGCTTTAACTTATTTTGGAAATAATGGAGTTTTATTCCTACTTTAGTTAAAAGTATGGATTAATAAATTAGTATAGAATATAGCAATAAATGTAGTCCTAATTTATGCAACTATTTTTCTTACTCACCTTTCTAAAAATAGCAATAAATAAGAAGAAATATAACTTAGCTGGAAAATAGACTGAGATGGCTAATACGGAGGTTGAAAATGGATATGTAGGACTAAGAAGGTGTCGTAAACCTGAATCTCACTTTTTTTGGGTGAAAGGACAAGAGCACCAAAAGTAGATGCTTTAGTGTCTGATATTGTTGCCCATTCCTGTTGCTATTAGCCAAACTGATCATAAATACCTAAAACTTTCTAGGTAGTTATGTTGTGCCTGTGTGAGCATGCTTGTGAAAAATTGAGTGTTGCTTATTAATGTAAATCACTATGGAGATGATTTTGTCTTCAAAACCTAACCCTCCATCATGCTTGATAAAATGACATTTGAGTCACTTGAGAAAGGGGGGATAGTGTGAAAGATGTACTAAATGTGAAATCCACACCCCTTGTGTGGGCACATTACCTACATACCAACACTTCAAAGAGGGATCAAGTCATATGTAGTTCTCCCACCTAGTATACTTTATGCAATAGTGTGATGCAGATGTAAATGCCAAATTGATAGTGTTTGAGGTGGTTAGGGATTGGTATGAGGATTTGAGTAGGTTTACATCTATGTTGGGTGATTGTGTGTAAAAAATAGGAAAGTTTGACTTAGTACTTTATTTTTATTCTTTCTTGCTTTGTAATTTTGGTCACCTCCTTTGTAAATGAGTTTTGAGTGGGATTTTATAGGGATTAATTGGTCATGGGTTAGATGTATTCATACTAGGCCAACATAATTAAGGATAAGGACTAGATGAAAATGATCATTAGGACTTAGAGTGAAAATGGATAGGACCACCAAAAATGGGACACTTCTCTATGGGTCATTATAGTCTAAATGGGGCACTCCTATCTTATAGGCTCGAGACCTGGGAGAACATGATTGGCATGAGGAATACTATTTGGCTTAGGTGGAATGACCATTTAGAAGGCTTTGGATGATTGGTAATGAGTAGAAAGGTGTTTAGAAGGGTCACAAGAGAATGTAAAAAGGACATATAGATGGGGTGTCTCAAGCCACACTCAAACTACCAATTTGGATATTTTATATGACTAAAATAACCAATAAACAAAGGAAAGCTCAAGAGATTTTTGATGAAATTCAAAGTTAAAATGGACCCAAGCAAAGAAAATATCAAGGAGTTGATCTTGAAGATGAACCAAGGTCACATTTTAAATACTAAGCATAAAAAACTGAGCTCTATATAAGTAAAATAGATATTTTAGGTTTAATACAATAGGTGAAGATAGACTAGTGGTTATGAATCAAATTCAAGTAGTTTGCATACTTTCTTAGATATTGTGACTGTGTGAAAACCAATGGTCTAATATTGGTTTTCACCTATAGAAGACCTATGTTTGATATATAAGCAAATACAAACCATAAATACATGTCTCACCTATCATCATAGTGACATTTTTGATAAGCAAGTTTAGATGGCCACCTAATATAGATGTGGCACAATGTAGTCAATTCTAAGACATGATCCTCATTAACAGATCAATTAAATGATATCATGAAGCTCCAATAAGAGAACTGGTGGTTTGATAAGGGCAATGGACATTTAATTCTTTTATATAATTTGTTCCTTGTTGATAAGGTCATGAGTCAACATCCTCGAGAGTGATAATACATTAAAAGTGGTTAGGCATTTTTCAATGTAGAACTCTTTATCTCTTTCTCTTTTATATAATTACAAGCTTCTATCCCTCTATCTCTCTATCCCTCTTTTTGGTATGACCAGACTTTGTCAAAATTTATACTATGACACCTTTTGATACAATAAAGATTGAATTCCATCCTTTTTTCTAAGCTGGATTGAAGTGTATTCCATGAATTCATGCATTTTAGTTAAGTGAATGTATTCTCCTTGCTTATGTTTGAGTTTTTATCACCTTCAAAAAGTGCTTAGCATGTTCTAATAGGTCATCATAAGTGCAATTTACAATTTATTGTCTAGACTAAAAGTGGATATTTTCCCTCTCTTGCTAGTTTGGATATTGATTAATTGCTTATGCTGAAGTATTTATGTGAGACTGATGTTCTTTAGTCTTTAAAGTGTCTCATAGTGTGTATTATGTGAGTTTGAGTGATAAAATAATTGGTTCATCACCTCCTTTTTACATGATTTTATAATTTTTATCAAATCTCTCCCTTTTCCAAGCAAGTAATAGTTTAGGTTTAGTGTAGGTGATAGATCCATAAGTAAGTTGACCTTCTCCAGAGGTCTAATCCATTATTAGGATATCCACAGTCTAGGATTAGTCCCATGTTGGATTGTATTTAAGTAAGAAGATATGAACAATCCCCTTACTCAGCTAGGGTGTAAATCTAGAACACCAACAATAACTAGCACCCATCATATCATCCTCTTATAGTTTGAATCTAGGCACCCATAAAATCCTTAATACTTTTTCTAGATTGAAAACTAGGCATCATTGATAGGATGTTAGTGCCTATTAAACTATCCATTTGAAATCTAACCTGAGTCCTATATACACCTAATCACATTTAGTTGACCTCATCATTATCATCACTTATCATACTAGCTTAATCAATAGACCCACTTTGTTCAAGGAACCATACTTAATCCTTAACTTCCCTACCATCATCCATATATTTCATTCATCCCCCATGGAGTTAGACCCTACTTTCATAAACCAATACATAACAACCAATAAGGATGAGATCCTCCTACAACTTATTCTGATGGGTGTCCCACTTCTCAAAGGTGTTAATCTCCTTCAACTCATTACACCTCCCATACAAACCCCTTCATGTGAGTCCCATACCAATATTCCATCCACTAGCCATAAACCATCCCTTACCCATTCCCATAATAGCAAAGGGAATCCAATCTTGGCCACCTCAACTATTACCAGTCCATCCACCCAGTCACATCAATAATCATTTGATCTAAAACCCAATGCTTCCACATCTAAGTCACAAAATGAAATAGGTCCATCTACCCCTCTTCTTATGTCCTTATAATACCTTTTAAAATAACTTGTCATCAATAATGTGATGGCATATCCACCTATCTGACATTTTGATCCCACTAAGACCCAAGCCCTCTTAGTATATTGTTAATCAATATTGTGCATATTATCAAACCTAGGGGCATATCATTAATCGATGTCATCCTTTCCAAGGCTTTGTCTAAGACCTCATCAACTATGGTGATATAATAATTGAGGATGAACTAGATGAGTCTCCATCCCTAGGTGCACAAGAAGGAATGCTAAGATTTTGTTATCAATCAAGCCCATCCTTTTCCAATCTAAGGTCAAGAAACCATTCCCATATTTAAATATTCTAGCATAACTAAGTATATTACCCATGAGCCTAGCCATCCCATCTCTCATAAATCCTTTTAGGTCTATCTTTTTGCCTAATTCATCACTCTTCCATCCTCTTCTCCTCATCCACCATATCAAAACCCCCTGATGAGAGGTTAATTGTGGACAATGAATCCTCTACTAGTAGCATTGCATCTCATATATCAGAGTTAACATCATAACTAACACAAGTCTTGTCTACATCAGGATCATGTGCAGCACCAATATCTAAATCATATTCCTTATCAAAAACATCATCCCTCATTGATATCACAATAGATGCTGATAATGCCTATCATTTTGAGGATACCTCTAATCCATTAATAAGCATATATTTTGATCCTAATTAGGATGATGAAGTCATAAATATATTATTATGATATTTATCTATCTAAGATAATTATAATGAATCTAATCCTCCTTTGGATGTGTATACTATAATTAATCAACATGATCCATATGTTGATCTTGAGGGGACTTTCTCTGATGTTGAAACTAGGTCTCCTAGGAACCCCTATGAAGACTATGTTTCCCAATAACCACTCATTAATATCTTCATTCCCTCAACACCACCTTCATCCATCATGGACCCTTTCCTCCCCATTTATGATCATTTAATCACCTCCCTCCATAAGGATGAACAAGAACATATATCATTGGATCCTTCCTCAAGTAATATAATGTGTGCTATAAGTACAAAGGTCAAAGGCCACATTCCAAAAGTCATAAATCATAATCAAGTCATCCTTGATCCTATCAATCAAAATCATGAATATTTTAATCATTGGCATAATCTAAATATGTCGTCCCCTAGTGAAGCCCAATATCAGGCACTAATAGATTGTCAAAGTCAAAATAATCATAATCTATCAAGTTAAAAATTAATCTCCTCTAGTGAAGCCCAAAATTAGGCACTAGGGGGTATTCAAATTCAAATCCAATTAGAAAATCCAAATAATATCAAAATCACTATTATCATGGCAAATAATCTATCAAACAATCGGATCAAAGATGAACTCCAAACTCAAAGTGTCTTAGATCTCCTATAGTCTTTTGTCAATTAGCACCAATCAAATGAAACATGTCCCACATCTCAAATGATGTATGTGTTTTATAGTCCTAATATCCATCACCCATAATACCATCCTATCATGATCATATATTCCATTAAAATCAATCTCTAATTGAATCCATACCTCACATCATCTCCTCAAGCAACATTGTCTCTCCTAGGGGCAACAAAGACGCCTAGTCTAGATATCTAGGGGAGTCTCCATCAAGCATCAATGAAGGTCACACAGACCCTAATACATCCATTATCATGGTCAAAACATCACACATCCCCATAATAGGTTTTAGTTGAAGATCAAAACAATGAATACATCTTACATCTTGTACCCATATCTAATAATTTGAGATGCCATCCAAAAGTTTAAAAAAAAACTTTTGTCCAATTTTAAAAACTAGTCTTCTAGCACCTTAGGCAAGTACCATGATGAAAAATAGTTTTTATCATCATGGTAAAATAATCTATTATTTGCATTATACCTCAACACTTGGGATCAGATTCATCCATTTCATCCATCCCTCATTAATCATGTCCATATCACCCATCATTTGCCATCATGTCATCCACCCTATCTCTCATTCCTTCCCATCTTAACATTTTTAAGGAAGTATAAGGTGTCTTAAGACATGTTTTCATATCATCTTGGAATATCCTCCAATAGACACTCAAGCAACTAAACATTTGGCTCCTTCATGATGTGGTCATTGGCAATCCCTAGTCCATTCTTCCTTGGTCTGCATCACCTCATCATTTTATCATCCCATCCATCATTCCATCTATCCTCAGACCATTTGATACACTTGGTATTCCCTTTTCTATTAACCCCCATTTTTATAGTGTACACACACACATTTCAAAAATCCTTAAAAATTGAAATATGTAAAAAACCCTAAAAATCATAAAACTTGAAAAAGCCAAAAAATAGACCATTATGTCTTGTCTTATTTCTAATCCCCTAGTTGCATCCATCTCCATCCATCTCATATTTTACATCTTGGAACCAAATCAAAGTGGTCAGCCATCTCCCCATATCTTCCTCATCCTTTTGACTAAGTATTATTAACACACATATCCTTGTCAAAGAATTTAATCTAGAACCCATCACTTCTTTACCATTACCTCTTCATATCTAGCACCCATCCAATGACTATTTTTATAGTATGAAAGGTGTATGATCCCATCACCTTTCTTATCATTGCCTCTTCATACCTATCACCCATCCAATCACTCTTATGCTAGTATAGAAGGTATTTGATCCCATCATTATCTCCTCTTCTTGATAAATTGGACTTTTGTAAGGCCTTGTTTGTTGGTAATCCTTGGTCATCACTTTTATAAACCACCTTCCTTAGCCACTTTTATATTCAATTTCAATAACAAATAAATATTCAAAGACCTTCTCACACCCTCCATCCTTCTATCCTCAATTAGGGGTAACATCTTAACTTAATCCTAATCATGATCACCCTATCAAAATATCCAAATCCAAGTCCATCCTAAGTCCACAATCACATCATGATCATCTAACCCATCACCTAGTCACTCATCCCATCTTTAGACAAGACATTGGGACACTACATATAGATACTTGTGTGTGTTACTTATTTGTTTAGTTTGTCTTGTTTTCATGTCTTTTATCATGTATATATTTTGTCTGTCTTATGTTTTATTTATATCATGTATTTTTATCTATTGGGTAAATAACATGGATGCTATGAGGACACAAAAAGTGCCCTCGAGGATGTAGAGTTTTCAACTTACCCATGTACTTTGGCACCACATACTCTTGGTAATGTCTATATCATGGGGTATACTACCAAGTGTCATATCTTTTAGATTTATTAGACTATGATGATCCTTATGATAGTTGTGATGGCTTGATCATCTACATCCTCATCATTTATCTAAGCATCCTTATTCCCATCACTAATCTAATCCTCACACACCATTTGACTAACATCCAATATTATATCCTCATCTCATCATCTGAGTCATACTTTCTAATCATTAACTCATCCCCTAATCATTAATCATCAGTATCATCATCTTCTCCATCCTCTAATAAATCACTGTAATTCATCTTTGAGTTAGAATTACATCAGCTTGAGGTCTTTTTATAATATGTAGGCAACACTTGGCCATGTTTTCATACCCAAGGATAGCTTGGCCACTATCTCTCTCATCTATCCTCATCTCATAGTATTTTTGTTACTTGATCATATCACTATTATCTCTTATCCTCCTCATCATATTGATCAACTTTATCTTTGATCTACACCCATCCTTAATCTTATCAAATCATTATCTTATCTTGGCCCAAAGCTCTCCCTTGCATGTGTCTTTGTTTTGGATACATTTAAAGCTTGAGGCCTTTTATCTTATCATCATAATGTTATGGTTGATTCCCCCTTGGGATGTGTCAACAACTGTGACTTGCTAGGGGCATCATCATCAATTTGTAATTTATTGATCAATTTTACTACATCATCTTCATTATCTTTATCATAGTTGACATCCCATCTCCTTATTTATCCATCTCATCCCACCCCTCATTTCTTCTTTTGAGTGTCCATCCATCTCATTTTTCCTCACATGTCCCCTCAAGGGGAAATCATATCCCCTAACATCATCTACTAACATCTATCAAATGGGTTTTATTTAAAATACCATTACTTCTTCCAATTCACTTCACTTGCAATGACATTTGAAAGAGGGGCAAAATGTATGCATCTAAATTCACTCTCCTACATTATTATCACTAATATTCTGATTAGTCGATACTAATTTTGCTTCTCATTTATTCTAATTTATCCCCCCTTCCTAATCATTTATCTAATGTCCTCTTTCTATATTTCTTCATATATTGACCTTGTTCATTCCCACCAATTAATTAATCTATCCTAAATCCCCTATCCTAATATTATTTATCTATTATTTGAGAATTTTAAATTTATCTAACCCCACCTAACCACCCATACTAGCCTTTCCTTAGGCTCTCCTACACCCCTAGTACCTAATCACTCACCTAATCCCTATCTAACCCATCCCTAAGCCTAATTAATACCTAAGAGGATTCTATAATTGGAGGATTATAGAATCCTCTCTATTTTAACCCCTCCTCTCTAGAAGCCTTTATATATAGAGGCTTCCAAGAAATTTTAAATTCATTGGATAATCCTCATCCATTGATCTCCTTCAACCAATTTTGAATATACACCATTAATCTTTTCCTCCATCCTCTATTTAAACAATTCCTCTCCTCCATGGAAGGTCATCTACCAAGCTCATAGAGAATCCATGCCAAATCAATCCAACATCAACAATATTTCATCATTCCATCATAATATCAAATTATTGAGTCAAAGGTAATCCAAATCCCAATCCTCTTGTTTTGAATCCATTCAATCATGGTGTGGATCACTTAGCTTTAAGATTTTATAATGCTTGTTTTGAATTATATATTCATATATGGCATTAGGTCTTAATGGATCTATCACTTTAACTAATATTTTGATATTTGGGTTTGAATTTACATAGTTAAATCCATATTGTGCTCAAATTTCATCTACACCTAGGTTGGGGTTAGTTTAAAACCTATAAATACAAGGTCTCACACTCATTTCAAATGAAATATTTTATCTAAAATTATTATGCATAATTTATAAGATAAGCTTCATATACCAATACATGTCAAATAAAAAATCATAGTGAACATAGGTAAGTTTCTTCTTATAAAGCAAGATCACCAATAAAGACTTCATTTGGACACAATCCAACTACCATTTCAACAAGAACTTTAGAGATACAAGGAAGGTGAAAGGGATTTGTCTTTTGTTATTCTAGTTGTGTTATGTTTTGTCTTGTTATATATCTCCCCCTAGTATCAAGGCTTGGGAATACTTTATCTTAAGCTTGTTTTTTATATTTAATTCAACTAACAAGTGACTAATGCATATTTTTCCCTTGGATTCCTATTACATACATAATGGCATGCCTGATGGGACCTCACACCCCACACTCATCATAAGAGCATATTAGACATATTAGGAGCCAAGAAAAACTCATTTTAAACCTTAGTTTTATCTTTTTCATTCCAAAATTCCCATGTTTTTTGTTGACTTAGTATTATTGACTTCGTCACTACTAATTAGTGACTTTGCCAATTTTTTGTATTATATGGGTTTTTATGTTTTCAGAGAAATCGATGACTTTGCCATTGAATATAGATGAATTTGACATAAAATGGTGATTTAAAAAAAACAATGACTTTAACACTAAAAATTTGATGATTTTTCATTTTTTTTGCTAATTGATGACTTTGTTGACTGCTAAATGATGACTTTGCACTCTTTATACTAGTTATCAACTTTGTTGATTGCTAAATGATGACTTCAAACCTTTAAAAAATGTCAAAATTTAGGAGGATCATTGGGTGTCATTTAGACTCCATTTGTTATGATTATTTTTAAAACCACATGTTTTCTTGTAAATTTTTAGAATATGTAGTTATTTTATCTTGATTGTGCATTTATTGTCCATAAAATAGAAATTACATGAGTTTTAATTTATTTATTTTCAGGTTGTTCCTTGAAGACCATTATCAAACTTTTAACTTATTTTCATGTTTACTTAATAAAAAATAATAAGTTTAACATAATAATAATACCTTTTCACATTGTCTTTTATGCTTTAAAAATAATTTCAAACTTACTTTTATTGTTTAAAAACTTGGGAAAATAGATTTCCTTTTGTCATTTTAAATTTTCACACATAGGCCAAATCTCAATCACACTTAAAATAGGTGTTTAAAAATAAAAATCACATTTATAATTAGAGATCCTAAGAGCACTTTGATTTTTTTTCTTTTGTAAATCCTTAGTTTAATTTCTTAAAGTATTTTCATTTTTAGTAAATCCTTGCACGTATGCTCTCCCCTTGTCCCCTTCAAGGAACTTGGATGATTAAAAACACATTATTTAACTTGTTTTATTTTTTAAAAACTAAATAAATATCATGTATGCTCTCCCCTTGTTCCTAGGGACTTGGGTGACTAAAAAATGACCTAACTATTCTTTTATTTTTTATAACTTGTGAGCAAGAGTTCATCACCTCCTCATAGGTTATTTAGGTGGAATTTGACTCAAGGTTTCATCTCCCAACATTGATCCAAACCCAATTATATAGTGGGGTATATAAATTAATCATGTTAAACATATGGGATAGTGCTTGAGTGGTTAATCTGACCAGATGGAAGAGGACTCAAGTCAAGTGATAGTTTAGACATTAGACTTCACTAAGTAGTATATAACTAAATTCATTGTGCAAGGGACAATACCCTTTAATAACAAGCTAGGTGTTTTGAATCCATTGATAGATATTTATTGTGACCAAGTGTTTTTAGGCACTTTTGAACCATCTAGATAAGCCAATTAAAAAAATTAGATCAATTGACCTCACTTGCTATAGATTATCCTACTAAATGCCAAGTTGCTTTGGTTCTCTAAGTTATTTTCCATACATCAGTTCTTGAGAGACAAAGGGGGCCTTAAAAAAATCTATATACATGCACTCTTTATTTTTAGAATAAACAATTGTTTAGTTTCAATATTGGTATATTGATGGAAGTTTTGGTAGATACTATGCACACCTTGTGTCAATTTTAGCAAAAGAGTGTGAACTTGGGTGTTAATTATTCTTTTAAGTATATTGTTTTAATTTAAAATTAATTTTCCAAGTTAAATGAATCAAAACATTAAAAAAACACATATTACAAACACTACTTTTCACAAAGAAGTGTTATGCTACCAAAATTATTCCAAACTAGTTGCCTTGTTCAAAATGAGATCAAAACCATTTGTGCCCTTGTTTTTAAGTAGCATTGTTACACTAGCCATTTTTGCCTATATAAGTGGGAGTTATTCTAAATAAAGTTTAAATAATCATAAAAGTGTGGAGCTGATTTTAAATATATCATGGTTATGCCATTCACATAGACTTATGACCCTTTTGCCAAGAGTTAAGTTGCCTTCTCAAACCAAGTTTGAAACCTAATTTAAATTATATATTTAAGGACAACTAGTTTACATTTGAGTCTTGATTACTACTTGGGATTTAATGTTTTAGTCTTTACACTTAGTTTTTGGTACTTAAGTAGGTTTTCCAATTAGTTTAAAGGCCTTTATGTAGACCAAGTTATATTTTGGACTAAGACTAAATTTTTATTTTGTTCCAAATTATACTTAGACCAAATGTGCCTTTTGATTCACCCCAAGAGCCTTAAAACTAAGAGTATATTCAAGTTCAGATTTCAAATGGAGATGGTATGTAGAGGTGGACAATGTGAAGATGGTAGTGAGTGGGATAAAAAAATTCAAATATGAACTCAAAATGAGAGAAAGGTGATGGATATGGGGATAGGGGAATCACGTGGGAGCACAGGTTTGATTACCTTATAAGGTAACAAGTATAGATAGAGTAAATAATCATAGGATGCCCTAGTAGATCAAATAAATAAATCCCTAAAAAGATGCTAGGTAAGTCATCTTAGAGTTCAAAATTACTTGGTTTTATGGATAATAAAGAAAGTATACCTATTGAGATTCTCAAGACTATCAAAGATGGAAAAAACATCCATATTCAAGTCACACCTTCTCTCATAATCCAAGTTTCATATAAAATGGAATAGGCACTAGTGGGAAATTTTATAAGAGCTAGACCTAACATTGACTCTTTTATAACATGGTTAAAATAAAAATGGAATCTTTAAGGTCACATGGACATTATTTCCATGGTAAATGTTTTTTTCATGATCATATTCAATAACCCAGAAAACTATGTTAACATTTTAGCATGGGTACCTTAGATTTTTCGGAAATCTAGACTATTCCTTAAAAAATGGCTTCTAAGGTTTGATCTTGAGATAGATAATATAAAACTCATGATAATTAGGGTGAGGATGCTTGGTCTACCCATCAAATTTTGTGAGGAATATCTATTTATCAAAATTTCCAAATCATTTAGATATTTGATAGCTTTTGATTATGCTATCAAAGCTAGATCTAGGCCAGTCCATGTTAGATTATATGTCAACACATTTTTGAATCAATAAATTCCTTATTCAATCTTTCTTCACACCCCCTTTGGCATCATAAATCAAAAAATTGATATTTGAAAAATCTACCCTGTTGTGTGATAAGTGCCATAAACTAGATCATTTTTCAAAAGTGTGCTTCTCTTCCTTCAAATCATCTTCTTGGCAAAGGAAAGGAGGGGTTTATTTTAAGGATCTAGAATAATCAAAGGTATTGATAAGGGGTTGGTTATAACTAAGAAAAAGTACTTAAATATAGTGAAGTCTACATTACAGGTTAGAGATGATGTTACATAGGTAAAAGAAGTTTTTATGAATAGTTTAGATCATTTCACTCCCGAATCTAATCCCAATAAAGATGAGCAGCACATTGTAGATCTGGAGGTAGATGTCATCATTTTCTAGATTAAAAATAAAGATTTAGACTTTCAAGAGAGGATTATTCCTCAATCCCTAAATTAGTTTGAAGCACTTGAGCAGCTTGAAGATGAGTGTAGAAGGTTTGGATGTATCTAATTTTCTTAATCATCCTATTAACTTTTCTCAAGAAGAGGTAAAATATTCTTAACAGATATCATCAACATCCAAGAATAGTTCCAAAGCAAAATTCACCTCTTTGGTAATCACTAGGAGAAGAAGCAAATGCCTACATATAAGACATCACCCAAAGTTGGAAAATATTCTTAAAAAGAGATTTTCAAAAAAATTATAGAGGTTGATATTGTAGATGGACTTAAAAAACCCTCTCATTCAAAGGAGGTACTTCTTCACCTCTTTGTTAATCATGTTGCTTTTATCTTAGAATATCATAAGGATACATAGTTCCTCTAAAAAAAGTATCTGGGTATTTTAGGAATCATAAACATGTTATCTTAGCTATTCAATAATTCAAGATTGAAGAATTTTTTTTATGAATCATAAAAATGCTTGTTGGAGTGAAGCAGGAGCTATTTGTTTTAGTGCATCAAGAGCTTCTAGAGGTCTACTTACTTTTTGGTTTCAAAATTTTTGATGGGGGAAACTATTCTAAAATCTTAGCATCATATTTTGGTTCTTTTCATAGATGTGATAAATAATAAATAATGGATATTATTAAATATCTATGCACCAATTTCTATTTCAACTCATAGAAAACTCTGGGAAGATATTATAATTTTGAAAAAAAAAATAGGGATATACCTTGAATCATGGATGGAGACTTCAATTATCCTTTACATCAAGGGAATTAAAAAGGAGGGAATCAAGAATTTTCATAAAGCATGGAGGGTTTCTCTTCCTTCATTGTTGACATAGGGATGATTGATATGGAATTAAGAGGCCCTAAATTCACCTAGAGTAATAGGAAATTATGCAACAATCTGATTCAATGCAGGTTGGATAGAGTTTTTATTTCCTTAGATTGATTAGAGTCTAAGGATTTGACACTAAAGGCCCTCCCTCAGATTGAATCAGATCATAATCTTCTTGAGCTAAACATTAAGGATCAAGTTACAAAGGATAATATATATCCTTTTAGGATGGAACACATGTGGTTCATCCATCCATACATTCATGATAGGATATTATAATGGTGGTCTCCTAGGAGACATGGTTAAACTATGTTTATTTTTGCTAAAAAAATGAAAAATGTGAAATAAAAATTAAACAGTGGAACAAACAAGTTTTTGGCAATGTACTTATTCAAAAAAAGTTTTAAAAGCTGAAATCTCAAAGATTGAAGAACAGATTGAAAACAATGGATTTAATATAGAGATGTAAAAAAAATAAAGATAATTTTTATGTGATTATCATACAATTAAAAAAAGGGAATAACTCTTTAGAGACAAAAATCTAGAAACATTTCGCTTAAGGAGATATAAACAACCACTTTTTTCATATGTCAACTTTAAAGCATAGAAAGGATAAGTCTATCAAGGAAATAAATTACATTGAGGGACATCTCACTCAAGATTATAATTGAATTAATCAAGAGAGCATAAAATTATTAAAAAATATATAATAAATTTATTTTAAGAACAATATTAGATTTGAGCAAGAATTTTTATATGTGATCCATGAATTGGTGAATCAGGAGGATAATGTAACACTTACAATAGTCACTTCCAATGAAGACCTCAAATATGTTCTTTCCCAGATGAATCTAGATAAATCCCTTGGTCTAGATGATTTACCCATTGCCTTTTTCAAAAAAATTTGGGACATCATAGGAGATTATTTGGTTGTATCTATCAATGACTTCTTTTCTACAACTTAACTATTAAATGAATTTAACCACACCTTTTTAGTGTTAATCCCTAAGAAGGAAGGGGCAGTGAATTTTTATAATTTTCATCCCATAAACTTATGTAATTCCATTTATAAAATCATTAATAAAATAATCTCGTTAAGGATGCAACCAATCATGGAAAAAATCATTCAGTCTTAACAAGGAGATTTGTTCTTACTAGACAAATTCAAGATGGTGTAATTGTGGTATATGAATCTATACACTCTATGGAAAAAAGTGAAAGTGTCATAATGTTATTAAAGTTGGACATGGATAAGTATTATGAAAGATTATATTACAGCTATTTGGATAGAGTTCTAGCTCAATTTGGTTTTCAAGACAATTTTAGAAAATCATCAAATCTTGAATTTCCAATTGTATGTGTAGACACTGAAATTGTGTCTAACCCTTGGTCATCCTCCCCCTTTGGTCCATTCCTAACCCATTCCTAAACCATGCACTTACTAATATAAAAATAATAATTTATTATTAATATCCTCCCCTTTGACACATCACCTATAACACCTCGTCTGACACCTCGCCTTGGACTATTTCCCACCCTATGACTCACCCAAGACCTATTCCTACTTCTTTCTAACCACCTAACCAACTCTCATGTGTATTTAGCCCAACCTTCGACAATTATCCAATGGATCATGCACTTGGCGGATGGAGAATGGGCTTGGTGGCTCTTTTACTTGTTCTCCACCCACCGACGTCGGTCAAATGTCGGCCGACGCCGGCAGGATCACCGACGTTGATTTTACTTAAACCAAAATTCAAGCCTTTGACGAGGCTAATCAGAAATCATTAATCTCTGGAGCTAATCACGAATCTAAAAACTTCTTCTGGTGAAACAAAGTTCTCGTGTGCTCTTGCTTTCTAGTGCTTTGGCTTCTTGTTTTCTTGCAGGGATCAGCATTCTTGACAGCATTTTCTAGGCACGGAGGTCTTGCATCAGACATTCTGCACAGGGATTGCCTAATATCTCCATCACCAGCGGCAATGGGAACACAACTTTTGCACCTTTGCCAACTCATGTCATAGCTAAGTATTTGTACTATTTTTATTTCAGCATCATTTCAAATATATTAGCATTCTGTCTACTGTCTATTCCAAGCATCCTTGACCCAACCTTCTCTGTTCTTCCCAGAGAGGCTGAAAAGCCTTCTCTCACCTCTTATTCCCTTTTCTTTGCCTCTGACACCCATTTAGTCTCTCTTTAGACAACATCCTATGTCCAATCAACTCAGCATAAGCTATTAGAGACCTACAGACCATCTTAAGATCAATCTAATCACCCTAACTAAATTGCTTCATGAAAAGGTTGAAAGGTCTTTTTCCTGCCCCTTACCCCTTTTCCTGACAACATACCCTCTACCTTAGTTCTTATCAAAGATTCTATCTACTTTTTTACTATCCTGCACAGACTCTCAGACCCAGACCCAACCAAGCCTAAAACTCTGTCTCAGACCCATCCACAGACCAAAATCCTATCCAGAACTCATCCACAGACTACTGCCCCGACCGACGCCAGTCACTTCCCCAACCGACGTCGGCAAATAACCGACGTCGGTAGCCTTGACAACCGATGCCGGCGACTATGACTAGGCCGACATCAACATTCAGGTAAGCATTTGCTTCCACTTTTCATTCTATCTTTATCATTTTCAGTCTTTTATCTTTTTGTCCTTTATCAGACATCTTTTTATTAATCAGTGGGTTGACATCCTTCAAGCTTTTGCTTCTGGGATCAAGCTTTTGCTTGGCAACCCACCATCTCCTTATCTAACACCTTCTTTGTCTTAGTCTCTTTCTTTTGCAGGTGTCATCCTCCACAACCAAAGAGGAGTTCTCACTTCATCTAGATTATGGTGCGCACGACTACATCCAGGTACATACAAGCCTTGACCATTTCTTCTAGTTTCTTAATTCTCTTTTTGAATGTGGAAAGCAAAATAGTATAGAAACATTCTAGCACGCCCGGTGGGACCCTAGGACTTTCCTTGGGTTCTTTCTTTCTTTTCTTTTCATATAGGTGCATTAGGTTTCTCCCTTTTCACCTCTTTCTTCTCTTCTAAATGACATCATAAGCAGGGATAAAAAGAACTTTTTTTTTCTTGCATTACTAGACTAGTCAAAAATCATATCCTTCAAACCCTTTCTCAACTTGTTTTTCATCCGAACTTAACATTTCAACTTGGGGCTTAAAATACATTGCATTGCATTTCTGCTTGCTTGCATTTCTTATTCCACACTTAGTAATTAATGACCGCATATTGAATTAATCATAGTCCACTTGATGTTACACAACCAAACCATGTGCACTAAATCAAACATCAAACTTACTTGAGACAAGGCCCAACTGGGATTTCATCACCCAGCGGATACCTTACCCCTCCCTGGCAATCTCACTTGGATTTCACCACCAAGGGGAAAGCCCACTCCGTTCTCTGGTGGAGGATAATCTCTAGGCAAGGTATATTTTGGCTAAGCGAGACCAACTCAACACTGGGCTCGTGAAGTGAGGGGAGCTTGCTCCTTAGCACCAGGCCATGTACCAAACCTAACACAGACTTTTGAGCACCTAAACAAACCTGAAACCATCCATAGACTACCTCTTCTAAGACCCTTCTAACAACCAACCTCCCCAAACATCACTTTAAGGCATAAGCCACATGAGCTTAATAATTTATTTCTAGGGATTTAACGCTTAGGCTCTGCTTGTGTTCTTCATCTTTTTTGTTCTTATCTGCTTGTTTGAACTAGTGAGGATGTTCTTCTTCTTTGATTTCCAAAAACTCTCAAGTCTTTTCAGTTTCTAGAAAACACAGTCACCGGCATTAGTTATCTGACCGACGTCAGCCACCTTTTATCTCTGGCATCGGTTATCTGACCGATGTCGGCCATCTTTATCATCGACATCAGTTTTTTAACCGACGTCGGTCTTTGTCATAGTTCATTTTTTTCAAAATAGCAACCTTAAAAGCTGCCCCTTTTTTTGTCAAAATCCCATTCTGAGTTTCTGAAACTAAAAAAACACAGTTTTCTAAAACCTGACCCTTTCTTGCCTTGAATGGTTTTGACACGCAGTCAAACCAAGGCTCTTCTTGACCACACGAGGCAACAACCGCTTCTGCCTTCACCATCCATAACCAGTCCTATAATGGAGTTCCACTCAGAGACTGAAAGAACTCCTACTCGCCCAACCCCATCCTAGACTCCTATTTTCCTAGAAGGGGACCAAGATTTCACATGATTCTTGGACCTCAACGTCAAAGCCTTGCAGCACTATCTCGTGCATAGCCAAACGTGAGACTCCCTAGGCAACCCAATCTATGGGATGTCGACTTCCTTAGTCGAGACAATGATCACATCAACATTATCTACAACTCAACCTATAGACAATCAAGCCAACACCTCGACTAATAACCCAACCGTGTCCTACCTTCAAAATTTAACCTCTCCTTCTAGACTTACCTCCATGGGGGTTCCGATACCCCCTCAACCTCAAACTACTCAACCAAATCCTACACCTTTCCAAAACCTAGTGGTCTCTATCCCCCCTACTCTTGCACCTATCAACACAAGAGTAACTATCTACCCTTCAACAAGTGTGGCCACTCCTCAACCATCTTTGACAGCCCCTATCCAACTTGTGCCTACCAACCCCATAACATAAGTGCCTTTGGCTTCAACTTTCACCCCGATAACTAGCTACCCATATGTTGCATCTACACAAATGCAACCAACCACCTCATATGCCCCTCTCAATATCTTTCAAGCACCTTATAATCTAGGGGGCACTCCACCTACCAATCCGTCAACAGATATCATCAAAATGTTGATGGATAAGATGTCTAGCCTAGAGACCTCTATTTCTGGCTCACACAATGCTCTCTCATACGAGCAAATTTGCAATGAGCCCATTCATCCTTCTGTCCTGATCAGGCCATACCCCAGTCAGTGGGAACTTCCTAAGTTTTCTTGCTTTCAAAGCAAGGAAGACCCACAATAGTACTTACGAGCATTCAGACATGCCTATTATCTTATTTCCCATGACGATGCATTGCTTTTATGCACGTTTCCTATGTCTCTCTTTGGTGCTACACTTGACTGGTATAGCTCTCTTGCCAACCATTCCCTCTTCACATTTACATAGCTAGCCCAGCTCTTTCTTGATCACTTCTCCATCAACATCACCAAGAAGGTCTCAATCACAGACCTCTATTCTATTTGCCAATTTGAGGATGAATCCATAGCTGACTTCGTTGCTCGCTGGAGAGGCCTCATCAATCAACTCTCCTTTTCCTTACCCCAACCCAAACTTATTTAACTTTTCTTCCAAACCTGCGCCAAACATATTTCTTCCACCTTACGGGTTCAGACCTTCCACACCTTCGACAAAGCCTTCATAATGGCCCGCAAACTTGAATTACGTGCCATCAAGGAGAATAAAGTCAAGTTGCTGAGAAAGAATCCCAACTCTAAGATTAATGACTCCTCTTCTTCTAAACCTTCATCATCCAATCCTAAGTCTAAAGCTTTAGCTAACGCTGTGGTCATTAGACCTTCGTCCTCTTCAACCAATCAGCCTGAGCCATCCACATCTCAGAGCGCCACCCGCCAATTCCAACAGAGATACGTACAATGATAGTATACTCCTCTCAGAGAATCATACGCATCTGTGATAGAAAAACTTGTTAGACAGGGGGTTCTCAATCTCCCCCAGATCCAACCACCTCCACAATTTGATCCCTCACATGTCATCCCTGCGTGGTATAGGGAAAATGACTTCTGCAATTACCACCATGTCAAAGGTCATGACACAGGTAACTATAAGACCTTTAAAAACATAATCCAAGACATGCTTGAAAAGGGTGACCTCATCCTAGACAATCCCAATGCACCTTCAGGGCATCGACATCTTCAAGCAACCATTCCCCAATCATCCACCAACCCAAAACAATGTCCAGACCTTGATTGACAACACTCATGAACACAACATTCGAATAGTCAATACGGTCTCGCCCTTCATCCCCGACCAACCTCAAGAGGTTAGTCCATCTATCAGTCCATCACATGTGGATGAACCTCTTTCCCCAGTTAGTTCTCTGTCAACCTCTCTCATCTTGGAGGATGCCTCAACCTTACCGGCACCACTGGTCTCACCATCCTCCTTCCTGCTGCCTATGGAGGACCAGACCCTTCCTACTCCTCGACCACAAGTGGAGGGCACCATCATCCCTGCCCTTTACCTGCTTGAGGAGCCACATTCTCCAGTTCCTTCTCCACCAAGAGAAGAACCTGACTCTCCATCTTCTTCAACCAACAACAATCCAGTTATGACTCCCACACACCTTGGGTCTGAGACTACTGCCACACCTAACACATTTTCAGCCCCGCAACCACTCACATCTTCTCAAGAACCCAAACCTCATCTAACATCTTCTCAACCATTTTCTCAACTAGTGGAGAAAATCAAACTTCTCCCTTCAAGGAAAGTGGCACATCAGGGATTGTGGGAGCATCTTAAAGCTCTTCAACATCCCCGTGCCCTCTCATCTCATGCTGCCAATCCTCCCAAGGTAGAATCTCCCAAGACTCTCAACAAAGACTAGACTCCCACTTCTAAACCTACATCTACCCTATCTAAACCAATCAAGTCACTCGGCATTCACCCTATCTCTACCCTCACTCACCCGCAAGTGAAGGTGGACTTAGACCAGACCTCGACCAATAGTAGTCTTCCAACCAAGTCGAAGAAGACTGCCAGACCACAGAAGTGAACCCCTCCTCCACCATCAACATTACCCTCCATTTTAGGCCCTCATCCTTCTACCCTAATCAGAGTGCTCCCTACTCCGACCCTTAACCAAAACAAATTACCTCCCTTACTTCCTTCACCAACCACAAGTCTACCCCCTCTCAAAAATTCAGCACCTCTCATGAAGAAAGTGCCATCTTCACATGTGGCCGCACCACCAACCCAAAAGGTGGTACAGAAACCTTATTCAACACCTCCCAAGCAAAAGTCACCAGTGCTTCATGCATCAACAAGCATGGACCCCTTAGTAGGTTCATACGCTTTGATATTACACCAACTTTTATAGACTTCCAGCATAACCCTTCCACCCATCAGGCCTTTCCAACCTCTCGGGTCCAAGCCTTCCTGGTTTGACGATACGAATATTTGCTTATACCATCGTACGCCAGGACATGATACCGAGACTTGTTGTGCCCTCAAGGCCATCATTCACTGCTATATGGAGAAGGACACTCTTCTCCTTGAGGACACTCTTGACCGACCCTCGACACCTTCCCATCCAACCTCTTCAACCACATCAACATCTCACCAGCAGACCCCTCCACCTTCTTCACCTCCTATATTTTAAATTAATGCTATCCACATAGCCACTAGGTCACAAAAGGATAAGGTGAAAGAAAAATCCACCATTCCTTGGACCTACCCTTTCATCAAGCCACCTCAACCGCCCAAGCCTAAAATTTCTATCCTTGGCGCATCTCAGCCTTCTTCTTCTTCCTCTTTCGAGCTGATTCATGACTCCATGTTGAAACAACTTCACCAAATGCCTGTGAAGATGTCCCTTTATGACCTCATCCAAACCTCACCTTAGCATCGTCAAGCCCTCATCAAAGCCTTACAGACAGTGAAGGTCCAACCTGAAGACCCTCAACCACTAGCCGCCCTAGTCCATTCTTTATCCCCTGTCGCCTCTATCACTTTCAGTGATTCTAAAATTCTTACCACTACCTTGGAAGATCAGGATGCTGCTCTTTTCATCATAGCCTACATTGATCAGACACATATTAAGCACGTTATGATTGATGGAGGTGCTAGCATTAATATCATTTCTACCCATGCCTTTGATCAATTGGCTCTTCCCAAGAATTACGTATCGAAGACCGACGCAATCCTTAGATCCTTTAATGACACCACCGCTAACACCATTGGCACTGTTGTCTTCCATATTCATGTTGGCCCGTGCATAATCTCGGAGCTCTTCTACATCATTGAGGTAGAATTCCAATATAACATGCTATTAAGATGACCTTGGATCTGTGCCATGGCTTGCATCCCTTCAACACTTCACCATTGCATCAAATTTGAACACGATAGACAAGTCCATGTCATTCCTGCCAACCCATCCCCTTTCAAGACTTGTAACACAACCTATCACCCAAATGACGTTCTTATTCCTATCAAGCCATCAACCCCAGCACCGCCTCCATCCATAGAAGCTTCAACTAGTTCACAAATAGCGGTTGCCATCACATCACCTTCTCAAGCGATAACCAAAAACTCCATGGATAATATCTTCCAAAGACTTTCACTTGGGGAATATCACTTGCTAACCCTAGACATGTTCCAAACTCTGCAAGAGTATGGACGCCTTCACCATAGCCCCACCTATGACTGTCGGATTGGAATGGTAATTCCTTATTGTCCTCCTCGCCTCCGAACCAACCTCGTCTATGGGGGGCTTAACCAAGCTCCTCTTGACGGGAATCCTCTCTCTTCACCCCAACCATTCACATCAGACTTCTCATTTCTTAGCAACCCTGCCTTTGCACACACTTACCTTTATAGGTGTGCATGGAAGGGTTTTGGTTTTGGGTGCTATGAGTAGGGCTCCCATCAGCCCATCGAGCCGCTCAATGTTGACAATGCCAAGAAATGGTATGGCCTGGGATATCACGACCCCACTCAGGCCTCCGTAGACCTTTGTCCTGAGCCAACCATTGACCAATCTCCAGGCTCACCCATTCCTCCTCCTTCACCTACGGAGTCGGTGGTTTCCATCCCTCCTAACTTTTTCAATGCCTAAATGCTATTTGCTTGGGAACCCCTGACCTATCAACTAGGTGGGGTACCCAGGTCTCTCCCCCTCATCTTCTCTCCATCTCATCCGCACTGGGTGTTAGACATTCTTCCTACCACCAAATGGCTAGGGGGAGTTTGACTTTATATTACCTATCATGACCTCAACCAAACATCAATCACACATCAACCATGACCTCAATCAATCATCAAACCAGACCTTAACCAAGCAATCAAACCTTGACCAATCATCAACCTTAACCTCTTAATCATGACCAAACACAAATCTCGACCTGGCCCTCGACCAGTCTTGACAAATCAGCGACCACATCAATCAACTTCTTAATCATCACCAGTATGTCACCAATAAGGAGCAAAGTAAATGAGGCAAGTTTGCCCTTAATTGGCTCAAACCTTTTATCATCATGCATAAGTATGGATCAGGGACTTATCATCTGTCTTCTCTTGAAGGCCGACCAGAACCTGAGCCCCTTAATGCCCTGCATCTACGACCATTCTACTATTAGTCGAGTACTCATCCACTTGACATTTAACTTGAGCTCGTCCCTTGAGCAATCCTTGTCCTTTTAATCCTCAATCCTTTTCACCCTTTTTCCCTTAACCAATCCTCTATAACCCTTTTATGATGTAGGGATGCTTTGTCCTAATAAAAGGAAGCCCTTGACCTTCTATAGTCTTGTCCATGACTCAACATTCTGTCAAAAATAAATCAAGATGTCAAAATATCCAAGGTCACCAAAATCAAATCAAAAAGTAGACTGCTCCCTTGAAGGATAGCTATATTATCATTTCTGTAGCTAATAGACTACTCCCTCGAAGGACAGCTATTCAAAAGCCCTTAAACATATATAAAGCAAAATATAGACCACTCCCTCGAAGGATGGCTATGACTAAATCTTGCTATAAACAGCACTTTCTTAGAAGCTTCCCTCATCGATCAGCTTCACAAATGACCACCAAGCAAAGTGACATCTCTAGGTGGACTTCCCACATTGATCAGTCCTCTCTCTCTCTCTCTCAAAAAAAAAGGGGGGGGGTCATGGACTTGGCTTGTAGTCGTCTCAGGGTCTCTTATAAAAAGGGGCAAAGTTATCCCTACTCTAAAACGGGTTACCCTCTCCTCCTATCACATCACCTACTCAAGGGACTTCGAGCTCATTTTAATGTCAAAATGATTTGATTACCTCTCTAACGCAACCTATGGTCAACGATGCAATGCATAAATAGGGTTTTCGTTCTAATAACCCCTATCTATGCTGTCATTCTAGTCCGTGTCAATGAAAGAGCAATATGCTTTTCAATTCTTCTGCACTTTGGTCACATTCAACTTCATCACTTGTCAAACCTAATCAACTCAACTCAACTCTCTTTTTAGGCCACTCCCATAGCCTACTCACATAGTTTCTATGGACAAAAATACACATAGGGACTATTGACCAGACACAATTTATGTTAAGCATAAACCATTACTTGTTGAAGCGTAAATAGACCCAATTCATTTTTAGCATACATCCATTATGAATATGGACAATTACTAGGGATGAAAGACCTCTCGACCAATGTTGCAAAATACACCATCACACAATATGGAAAAGGCTGCAACATCATCTTATCCTCATCATTTTAACACATGACCAAAATCAATCACTTCGACCCTCTTCCTCCCTCTTGGGAGAACTACATTGGCCTGAGGCCCTTCCAACAGGGGCTATGTAGGTAGCACTCAGTTGACATGGGGTCTTCTGAGGTTAGCTCAGCCATTCCTTTGTCCATCCACCTGCATCGACCACCAGACCTTGGAGATCATGCCCATCTCCTCTGACTGCGACCACTTCCAAAGTGATTTTACCTTGGTTGTTTTTGCATGTATGCTACCTCATGATTGGTTAGCAAAATTGTGCACAGACTATTTTTGACTCTCACAAGTATAGGATCGCAAGCCGATTGATCCGCACTACTTGTGACATTTTTCATGTTTCCAGGAGCACTTCTTGAGCCTGGGATACCTGGAACACGATGACCATTTAGAGCTTCAGCTTAGATTGAATAACCTAATCAACAGACGACTAAATGCTAGGGCCCGGTTATTTCAATTTTGGCACTCCTCGACCCTTGACCTATGATAATCTGACCTGACCATCTCGTGTAGTGGTATACGCGCAATCACAACTATTGCATTGTTCACACTCACCATTCTTCATCCACTCTTTGTCAAATCAACACCTGATTTCAGGTTCCTTTCCCTCGACTCCTACTTTGAGGGGGAATCCTCATCCATAATCGGGGCAACCAATCCTCTTGTTTTTGTCTTATAGTTCACTTGAAAAACCAACAGGACAAAATCAACCTTATCCCATACTTGGGGCAACCAACTCCTATTTTTGTCTTGCAGTTCATCTAGAGCAACCAACAAGACAAAAAGGGGCAAATGTAGACACCGAAATCATGTCTAACCCTTGGTCATCCTCCCCCTTTGGTCCATTCCTAACCCATTCTTAAACCATACACTTACTAATTTAAAAATAATAATTTATTATTAATATCCTCCCCTTTGACACATCACCTATAACACCTCATCTGACACCTTGCTTTGGACTATTTCCCACCCTATGACTCAGCCAAGACCTATTCCTACTTCTTTCTAACTGCCTAACCAACTCTCATGTGTATTTAGCCCAACCTTCGACAATTCTCCAATGGATCATGCACTTGGTAGATGGAGAATGGGCTTGGTGGCTCTTTTACTCGTTCTCCACCCACTGACGTTGGTCAAATGTTAGCCGATGCTGGCGAGATCGCCGACGTCAGTTTTACTTAAACCAAAATTCAAGCCTTTGATGAGGCTAATCAGAAATCGTTAATCTCTAGAGCTGATCACGAATCTAAAAACTTCTTCTGGTGAAACAAAGTTCTCGTGTGCTCTTGCTTTCTAGTGCTTTGGCTTCTTGTTTTCTTGTAGGGATTAGCATTCTTGACAGCATTTTCTAGGCACCGAGGTCTTGCATCAGACATTCTACACAGGGATTTCCTGATATCTCCATCACCAGCGGTAATGAGAACATAGCTTCTGCACCTTTGCCAACTCGTGTCACAGTGAAGTATTTATACTATTTTTATTTTAGCATCATTTCAAATATATTAGCATTCTATCTACTATTTATTCCAAGCATCCTTGACCCAACCTTCTCTATTCTTCTCGGAGAGGCTGAAAAGCCTTCTCTCACCTCTTATTCCCTTTTCTTTGCCTCTGACACCCGTTTAGTCTCTCTTTAGACAACATCCTCTATCCAATCAACTCAACACAAGCTATCAGAGACCTACAGACCATCTTAAGATCAATCTAATCATCCTGACTAAATTGCTTCACAAAAAGGCTGAAATGTCTTTTTCCTGCCCCTTACCCCTTTTCCTAACAACATATCCTCTGCCTTAGTTCTTATCAAAGATTCTTTCTACTATTTTACTATCCTACACAGACTCTCAAACCCAGACCCAACCAAGCCCAAAACTCTATCTCAGACCCGTCCACAGACCAAAATCCTATCCAGAACTCATCCACAGACTAATGCCTCGACCGATGCTGGTCACTTCCCCAACCGACATTGGCAGATAACCGATGTCGGCAGCCTTGACAACCGACGCCGGTGACTGTGACTAGGCCGACAGCAATATTCAGGTAAGCATTTGCTTCCACTTTTCATTCTGTCTTTATCATTTTTAGTCTTTTATCTTTTTGTCCTTTATCAGACATATTTTTATTAATCAGTGGGTTGACATCCTTCAAGCTTTTGCTTCTGGGATCAAGCTTTTGCTTGGCAACCCACCATCTCCTTATCTAACACCTTCTTTGTCTTAGTCTCTTTCTTTTGCAGGTGTCATCCTCCACAACCAAAGAGGAGTTCTCACTTTGTCTGGATTATGGTGCACATGACTACATCCAGGTACATACAAGCCTTGACCATTTCTTCTAGTTTCTTAATTCTCTCTTTGAATGTGGAAAGCAAAATAGTATAGAAATAGTATGTTTTTTGTGCTTGTTAATGGCATTGCCCATGGAGTTTTAAAAATTGTTAAATGGGTGAGACAAGCATATCCCCTATCCCATTTTATTTTTATCATCATGGTTGAATCTCTTATTAGATGCATTTCTAAATATATTGTCTCTTTTGATATGAAAGGTTTTCAACTAGCCTACTTTTTGGAGCTTGTCTCTCATCAACAATTCATAGACGACACCATTCTATTGGCTGAAGCTTATATTCAATAAGATAGAGTTATTAAAAAATATTGGTTATGTATGATCAGGCCTCTAATCAAAAAATAAACTTTGATAAAAGCTCAATTTATTTTTTTAATACTCCAGTTGCCAAACAAGCTAGAATAACTCTCCTATTAGGATACCAGATCAAATTTTTGCCTTCCTCTTACTTTGGCATGACTCTTTTTAGTAATTAGCACCTAGTTTCAACATGGAATATATTAATTAATATATTTAAAATAAATCTTACAAGTTTTAAAGGTAATCTTTTATCTCATATGAGTAAGGTATTGCTAATTAAAAGTTTGTTTCAAAGTCTTTTTGTATATCTTAATTTGTTTTTTAGTTTGACCAAGTGTGTTGAGGATAAAATATCAAAGATTCAATAGAATTTTCTTTGGTCTGGTACCAAGGATAAAAATACATTTCATCTTATCACTTGAAACAAATTTTATACTAAAAAATATGGTGGTCTTGGCCTAAGGAACTTGCAGATGATGAATGAAGTACTTATTTTAAAGTTTGGATATTTGTCAAGACAAATAACTTCTAGGATAAAATTATATTTTTCAAATACTTATAAATTCATGACCTATTGAGCATTCTTGTAGAATATCAATTTGTATGTAGCTCCCATTTTTGGAATTTTTTGATTTCTAATAAGGATTTGATTTACACTGGTTCTAAATGAAAGATTGGAAATGGTCAAAAGGTGGATTTTTGGAAAGACTCATAGATATTTGATCATCCTCTTAGTTAATCTAAGACTTGGTAGTATTTAAAAGAGGGTATTCAAAACAAGTACGGTCATAAAGTTCAAGATTATTGGCAAGTGGTGGAAGGCACCAAATTTTGGAAAATAGTGTTTAGATAACATTAACCAGGAGAATTCTTTGAGGTTATCTAATTTAAACAATTTGTTGAGAAATGTTCATATACCTTTGAACAATAGAGAGGATCAACTTATATGGAAGGAGTCTTTCAATGGTCATTATAAAATAAAATTAGGCTATGATCTATTAGAATAGAATCATGATGGTATTTACAAGTGGGAGATTTTATGGGATGAATGGCTTATACCCAAAATAAATTTCTTCCTTTAGGTTACAGTTCAAAATAGAATACTTACCCTAGAAAATTTAAGAAAAAGAATATGTGTTTTAACTAATATATGTGTCCATTGTGAAAAGGAAAATGAATCTATATTCCATATGATCATGGATGATATTTATTCATAGAAAATTTGGAGATATTTTCTTATTAAATTTAATGTTTATTAGGTGCAAGTAGGATCCTTACTGGAAGTATGGAAGTAATGAGAGTGCCCCTTTCATAATTCTCTTCTCAATAAAATATGAAAAATTTATTTGCCTCGCATCATTTGGGGCATTTGGGGAAAACATAAAAATAAGATATTCAGAGAGAAGAAATACAACAACAAAACGATATCCAAAAGGATATTTAAAAACATCCTAGAGAACTACAACATTGAGCTTCATAAGAAAGGTAAAAACCTCCTCTCATTTAAACAAGTGCCTACTATTAAATGATAAATTAACACCTATGGACTGGGTAAGCATGATCCTAAAGATTAGATTAGAAAAATAATTAAATGGAACCCCCTCCTTTGGGTTGGTTAAAGATCAACTTTGATGTAGTTTCCAAACGGAATCTAGGCCCATATGGAAGAGGTGGTATCCTAAGATATCATAAGGGAAACTTGATAGCAAATTATGCTAGAGATATGGGTGTTAATTCTAACCACTAGGCTAGAGAACTTGTGGCTCTATGGGTGATTAAATTAGTGCAATAATTGGAATTAAAAAAACTCAT
The DNA here is from genome assembly GCA_037957365.1 of Torreya grandis. Classification (NCBI taxonomy): domain Eukaryota; kingdom Viridiplantae; phylum Streptophyta; class Pinopsida; order Cupressales; family Taxaceae; genus Torreya; species Torreya grandis. The sequence goes on from JARHVA010003610.1 coordinate 646,339, forward strand.
AATAGAGGGATATTCTCTTAATATATTTAATTATCTATCCAGGAAAAATATCACTAGCTAGTTCATTAAATAAGCAATATAGGGATCAATATCCATTATAGATTCCTTGCTTCAAGTCCTTATTCAACACATATATCATGAGGAAAAAACTATAATAAATTAGTTTGAAAATAAGGGTGTGGCCTCATTGGGTCATTCTACGTGGATAGATTCTGAAGAGCTTCCTATGGACCTTGTACAAAGGATAAAGAGTGAAGGTTTACAAAATAAATATTTCATATGAGGAATTAGGTAACCCTCTAAAGTCTAAGGGGGGGAGATATTGGGACCTTAGTATAAATTTTAGTCATTTCATTTTAATGGTTTGGTTTTCCTTTGTCAAGATTATTGATAATCTTCTAGACTTGACAATACATCTATTAGACTACTCTAATACCAAAGGTAATAAAAAGACAACCCTAGGGTGTGTTGGGGAGTCTGCATTTTAGATTTGAGAAAGACTCTTTCACTCCTATTTAGGAATTGATGTGATCATAATGGGATTACCAAATATAATTAAACCTAAATTACCATAATAATTAAATAAGAATGAGATAATTTGGGAGGCTTTACAAGTTGGGTGCTTTTTAGGGTTCATGAAAAAAATAGAAGGGCAAGATAGGCATATATTGAATATTAATACTAATGCTTGGGAAGATAAAAATATTAATATTAATGGGGTCACTTTGGAAATAATGGAGGAGCTGATTGTACATGTAACAAGTTTATAAATTGAGGAATCAAAAATATTCAAATATGACAGAGACTATAAAATAGATAGGGAGATATTTTAGAGGAAGGGGAAATTTTGGAAATGTTGCATAATGGATTCGACCATGAATCACTGTCCAAGCCATTTGGAGAGGTCTCCTTTCATATGATGCAATATTCCACTCTCAAAACTAGGTTTAACATTATTATATGTTTTTTGTTCATGCTCTTTAATTATTTTAGACGTGACATTCCTTTCAACCTCCATTTTTACATCATTCACTGAAATTCTCTATCCTTAAGTATAAGAATGAAAACTACCTATCTCTCAGACATGAAGGGGTGATTTTTATAATTCATAAGTAATTCAAGGGTATGAATCAAATTTATCCAAATATATCTCATTCTTAGAAGAAACTTGATGAGGACAAACTAGTGGACATTACGAATATTAAGAAGGTGTGGATTAAATAACCTAGTAACACTAGTAGGAATACAAAGGTCATTTCATCCAAGAGCATAGATATGAAATAATCTAAAATAATAAAGGTGAAACTTGTTAAGATGTAATACAATATCAAAAAACATCTAAAAAGTGTAGCTAGGACCCCTATGGTCGTCTCATGCAAGAAGGGTAAAATATGTCAATCTATAGATGACTCTATTTTAGTTGAAGATGATAGGGTAGAGATTGGACATGATTATAAACAAGAGGATCTATGTGAAATTCATAAGTATTCTCATCCAAAGCCCCTTGAATCTAGGAAAGGAAAGACTAGAGATGACTCTAAGGACAAAGGTAAGCCTCCATCTAGTAAGAATCAATAAGAACTTAATGAGAATTTTAACAATATAGTTAGTTCACTAAAAGGAAAGGAAATTGTAGATAATATTATTGAGTAATTAGACCTAAAAAAGTCCATCGTGTTCTAGTTTGTAAAGGAATTAATATACATTAAATGGAAAGTCAAGTTTTTACAATAATATAATAATAGATTGAACCAAATCACAACTACCAAGGAGGGTGATAAATAGTTGTAGAGCCTCTAAGTTAGGGTGGACATGTTAGAGAATGAGAAGCTCAAGAATAAAATTAGTTTCTTAGTAAATTATAGAAAGGCAACCATGAATGAGGGAATTCATAATGTTGAGAACCTTATAGCACACCTAGGAGAGTTATTCGACTCAAAGACAAATGGAAAAGGGAAAGGAAAATAGGTTCAATGTAGTAGGTGCTAGAAAGACATAGACAAAGAAAAATTGTTGTTTCAAATTTATGTTAATCTCAAAAGGATGAAAAGTTTTTAGGAGGATGTCTCAAGAAACCTAGACATAAATTAGGATCTGGTTTCTTCTATGTTGTCTTTTTGTTTATCTTTTATTGTATCTGGGCTATGTTTTGGATATTTTAGACCCTATTTTATCTAGGTCATTCTCTTGGTCTTCTCTATTTCACTTTTGTTTATTCTTCTCTTAGGGTTTAGGGACCCTATTTTAAAAAATTCCCCCCTTTAACCTCAATAAAAAAGGAGTAGCACCAATTTAGTGCTTAGACCAAGTTAATTTCTGAGACCAATTTCATTATAAACCTAAAATAAGTCCCATTTCATTTCAAACCTAAAACTAATTCCATTATAATTTCATTCCAAACTTAGACCTAGTCTATTTCACTTGAAACCATTTCCTAAACCGAATTCACATGTGCTAAGTTCCAAGTCCAAATTGACCAAGTTTAAAACTAATTTTATGAACACCTTTTCCAAACATCAAGTATTTCAACAAACATTCACAATGATGGTATAATTAGGGTTCCTTATGAAACCACATTCCAAACCAAGCCGTAATTATGTTTTATTTGAACCCACATATCAATCATGAATTAAACAAATCCCAAGAAAGTTTGATTTTGAACCAACATGTTTATTAATAAGCCATTCAAATGATAAATTAGGGTTTTTTAATCTGCATACCACATTTTATTTTAAGAGTACCAAGGCCACCCCATTTTGGGCATATTTCTATTAAGTACCAAGTTTGCCTTTTTTTGGGTTAGTTTATTATCAAGTGTCAAGAATTCCCTCTATGGGACAATTTATAATATCCAAGCCATGTAATTATCATATGAAAAAACTAATCTTCTTTGGGATAATTATCAAGATTGAGTTCACCCTCTTTGGTGCCATGCTAATTACTAAGACCAAGACTATCCTCTTTTGATCGATTATTAAAACTGAAGCTAAGTTTTCCCTCTTTGGGTTCATTCAAACTTCATATACCTATACTTTCAAACTAATCATGGCCCCAAATGGAAAATTTACCCAAAAAAGCCTTGAGAGACATAATTTATCACTTAGTCATAAAAAACATAATTGTGTGTCCACATACTCAACCTTTTGGTGAAAATGATCTCAAATCTCCCTAGTACCAAACAAACGAATATTATAAGTATCATGTGATTCAATTCCATTCATTTAATTGATGTGAAAGGTTCAAAAAACATGTACAAACCTTTATTGACAATGGGTATATCATGATTGAGACACAACCACACCAATAATTAACTTATAACGCCCACCCACCTAAGCTAGTTAGTGCATTGCCAACTCATTTTCAAATACTATTTAACAAATGGCTTGTTGAGAATAGAGTGAAACCATTATAAAATCATTAAGAGTCTGAGTTAGATTCCCATCTAACTTTCCTAAATAAAGATTGAATAACCTTATTTAGAAATAATAAATATTTATAACATCTAATCTAGTCTTAGAGCCATAATAGAGCCAATAAATAGAGCCAATCATTACTTCTCGAAGATCCATCATTTATTAGAGAAAAAAGTGTGTCCAAATATGATATTTTATGAATACAATTAAGCCAAGACTAGGATGACCAACCAATACTCATTGTTTTTTTTTTTTGAAACACATATTCATGAAAATTCAACCTATGATAAATCACCATTAAATCACTCCTTTACCTTTAATGAGCCTCACTTTGACAAGCCAATATTTGTTGAGTCACTACTTTAGACCATTCCCTTACTTTTGAATCACTTCACTTTGAAGAGACAATATTTTTTGAATCACCGTTTCACCATTCCTCTACCTTTGAGGGGCCTCACTTTGACAAGATAGTCTTTGTTGAGTCACTCTTAGATGAGCCTATTTTTGAACAAAAGCCTATTATTACATCATAGGCCATTACTCATCCATTATCAAACATTCAACAATAAATCTTTGTAGCCACATCCACATCAGAAGAAGAATCAAAATTAGAGTCAAGTTCTATTTTTGAACCAATATTTATATTTAGAATCAAAATAAGAATCAACATCAGTCACCTTATTAGATTTAGAATACTTAGAGTTAGAATCAACTTCAGAATCATAATACATTATTGGAAGTTACAACATTGGTTACACACTCCTTATAGAATAGATTAAACACATTTGTGAGCCTTCTCTGGTTATTAAGGATAATTTATTTAGCATTAACACAATTTATTATGGTATATTCTATGAGGATTGTGCTACCTCTTACCTTTCCATTGACACTATACCTTCCATCGACATTTTACATCCCTTTACCATTAATCAACCTATTCATTGTATTGACATTACACCTCCCATAGATAATAATTTAGAATGATATAATCACACATTATTGAAATATATCCATGGTGACATCTCAATTATAGAATATCAAGGGGACCAAGACCATATTTAGGCTAAAAAAGAATAATCTCATAGTGAAACCTTTTCAGAGGCATTAGGGGACAATCAAAGTCCAAACTCAGCATCTTTTAGTGAAACCTTATTTGAGGCACTAGAAAATAGTCAAATTTAAATTTAAACATTCCTTAGTGAAACCTTATCAAAGGTGCTATGGGACAATTAGGATAACTTTGTTGGTTAAAACCTCTTAGAGGTGCCAATAGCTAAGCATAACAGTTTGTCTTTACTTGATGAATAAATTATTAAAGTGACTATCGATACAACTTCCAATCTAAAGCATAATCAAATTGAAACAACTCTTAAAATTAAACAACAACAAAATAATATGATCCTATCGATAGAATATTCATAATTATTTGACCCTGCCACAACCAAAATTATGTTGAATCCAAAATCAACAACATTGTATGTGACTAAAAATCCCATGTTACCCAACCATTATAAATTCCATTTCCAAATAAAACATTTTATCTAATGCCTATAATTATTTACCATTATTAGATGCACTTTCCTTCATTGAGGATATGAATAATTATTGTCTATAAGTTTTGGGTATATCTAATCAACAACCAACTAAGATCAAAACAATAACAATGGAGTCCAAATCAGCAATAAGTTATTGATAGAGCAACTATTCAAAAGGGGTGTGGGATGGAAATTTAAAAATCAACTATTTTGTGGTATCCTATGATAATTAAGATGTGCATCTAAACATTATAAGGAGAAACAGAGTCATACCTTACCATTTCCCTCACCTTTCCATTTATCATGCCTTACCGTTATTTCATACCTTGTTATTTACCTATTCATGAACATGTTGTTACTTAGTCAGATTCCTCACTACAGGGTGAACTATAGTGGCTTGAGGTCTATTTGGACTATATAGGTATCACTCAATGTTTTTTGAGGTCAACTCAGCCACCATATAAACCATGCTTTCACCATTTTGAAAGTAATTTAAGCCAATGATTTCATTGTTTTGCAATCAATTTAGGCCCATGATATCACCATTTTATGAGTTAACCCATTTTTTATTTCATAATTATCAATTGAGTTAAGATGCCTATAATAACCCAAAAACATGTAAATATGCCATAAAACTCCTAAATAATCCTCTACCACTAGGCCATTAATATTGTATCCATGCTACTCATGACATGCCTTTCCTAGGCAATGGGTATAATTGAAGCTTTCATGTGGGTCATTTCATCACCATTTCCATTTGCATATTTCATTTTTCACTAGTATTTTCTCCCATTTTTATGAAATATACAATAACTTTAGGTCCACATGTAATATGTAAGTAACACTTAGATGCATGGGGCATCTTACATTAATGAAGCTAGTCTCAGTGATTGGTATCATTCACCATTTTTCATGGATCATTCATTTTTATAGGTTCTCAAAACTTTCTTGACATTTTGTAAGTCATAGACCTCTCATAATCTCACTATTTCTTAAGTCGTGGACATTTTATGCTCTCACCATTTTGTGAGTCTTTTATGCCTTCATCATTTTGTGAGCTTATTCTCATTCTAAACCTTAAACATAGTGAACACTATGAATTGTCAAATAAGTTCATTTGTGAACATTCACCTTTTATCTTTTAGTGTAGTTCTAGACTAAATGATGCTCTCATGGTTTCACAAATTTTTGTACCTGACATTCTCATAATAGTGAGCATCAACCCCTTTTATTTTATGCTCTCTTCATTTTGTGAGCCCGTTCTTATTTTACTCTATAAGTTGATTGTTTTGAGTTGTCATAAATGTTAATCTATCCCACATCCTAAGAGAAATACATTTTGCTTAAAGTCCAAGTTAGAACTTGAGTCCATGGGACTATATAGGTAGTGTCTAATTTCCTATTGCATTTGGAGTCATCTCAACCGCCACTTCATCATTCTTCTATTTCCCCTTCTAGTGCCATTTTTACTTATAACATAGGGACAACGTTTGTGATAAGCATGACACTTCTATTAAACATACATAAATAGTTAGATTAGTTATTTATTCCTTTGAAATTAGATTATTTTTTTGTTCATTTGTAGTTAGATTGATTATTTTTTATATGCCTTAGAGTAGTTGTTTGTTTTATGCAACTTAAATTAATTTATTTATTACTTTTTTTTCCTTTTGAGTGTTATGTGTCTATAGATAATTAGTTTACACTTGAGTCTTCCTTAAAAATTGGGCTTGATTTGTTTAATTTTTTAATTTAGATTATGTTTTTTTGCCTCCTTTCCCCTCAACTTTTGTAGGATTATTACACTTTATTTTACACTTAAGTCTTGATTAACCATATCTTTTACTCGAGTTATGAATATTTATATTCATTCCTATACTTGATTTATTGCATTATATTCATTTGAGATTTTATTGTCCATATCTTACAAATAATTGATTTATATTTTCATTTAAATTGAGTTTTTGATGCTTAGGATAAACATTATTATTATAGTTGTCTATAACTATGATGCATAATATAACAATCTTTAATAAAAACCAGGCCAAATGGAGTTATTAAGTGGTACTATTGGTAGTAATTCCCCTTGTTCATAGTATACTTACCTAAAAACCACCAAAATATAGATTAATAAAGATGAAAAATGAATATTAATCATTGCTATTTATGATGTACATAATTTTACTTGCATCTAGCCCAAATTCATACATATCCTCTATGCTAGCTCACTACTAATTCATGATTATAGATTTTTTATGTGAGCTCCCTTTTCTAATTTGACATAATGGGGAAAATTATTTCAACCTTCACTAATCATATCCACCATACTAGGGCAAAGATAAAATTGTATCATGCTTACATCTACCCTACCAAGGCATTTTTTACTATGCCAATGATTATAACCACCTTTGGGGAAATCATTATTTATACCCATCTACCCTACTGAGGCATATTAATTATGAAAATGATTATAATATCCTTTTGTAAAATCATTATTTCCACCCTTGTTCCCACTATAATGTGTCATTTCCTCTTTTTGAGGGCCTATTTGATGACACTATTTGTCATCTAATTTCTTGATGGGGCATTTAGGTCTCATCATTCACCCTCTAGAGAATTAACCAAAGAATAATGACTTTTTCATTCTTTGAGATGTTATTATTCATGTGTCTTTAAATTTCTACTCAAATAAGGTGAAAAATATAGGCACTCCTTTTCAGACACATTCATGTCTAAATGGATTTCAGACTAGTTTCTACCAAACTATGCAAATTAAGCCTAAAAACCACTAAACATCCCAAATTCATCCACACATTATATGTAAGTTCCCATAATTACATTAAATCATCCATATTTGGGGTATTACCCTAAATTCAATGATAACCTCCTGCAGATTCATCCATAGTCAAGTTGCACCTAAGCAAATTGACATTTTTGACCAATAAGGTAAGGCACTTAATCCAATTCTTGAAATGACCAAAACACTAAACATACTTAATTAACCAAGTAAATAAAATTAAATGCTTAGTTAAATAATCCATGTTGAATTAGTGAATTTATAATTTCCAAAAATTAAAATTCAACAAGTATCAAGGGAAATGAGGTCATGATGATGTCTTTATCTTCAAAGTCAAGAATTATAAAATATCAACATAAATGCCATAAAAATTAGAAATGTTGAGCCATGCCTCCATAAATGGGTAATTAAAGAAATAATTTATTAAATTTATACTACCAAGCCTAACCCAAGTTTAGCCTAAACCTGATCATGCCTTAGTTGGGGCTAATTTGAAACCTATAAATACAAGGTCTCACACTCATTTCTAACAACCTAGTTTGTCTAAAGTTATTATGTAGAATTTATAAGAGAAGCTTCATAGAACATGTGCCAAGATCAAAACCATAGTGGACAAAGGGGAGGTTCTACCCACAAAATAATAGATCCGATGATGACTCCATTTGAACATAATCTGAGCAAGCTAACTTACATTCAAAAAATAATTTGGAGCCATAAGGAAAGTGAAAGTGATTTATCTTTTATTCTTCTAGTTGGGTTTCATTTGGTCTTGTTATTATCAAGTTACCCCTAGTATCTAGGCTTGGGAATGTTTGTCTTAATTTTTTTTGTTTTTGATGTTTGATTCTCCTAACAAGTGACTAATGCATATTTTCCTTTGGATTCCTATTGTATACATTTCAAAGGTTTTAGACAACATCCAAAGGTTTTAGATAATGTCCATAGGTTGTGGATGGTGTCTATACCCTATGGATGATGTTTAGAGCCTATGTATGGCATATAGAGGCTCTCGATACCATCCATAACCTTTGGACATCATCTAAAACCTCTAGATGATGTCAATAGGCTATGGAGTTTGGATTCCATATTGAGGCTCTATACATTTTTTAGAGGTTTTAGACTTGTCCAAAAGCTTTAGACAATGTCTAGAACCTATGGATATAATTTAGAGTCTATGGGTGTTGTTTAGAACTTGTGGGCAATATGTAGAGTCTATAGGTGGTATTTAGAGTCTGTGGGTGACATCTATAACTTGTGGGCATCATCCAAAAAATATGCCTATAAATATACCTAAACCTTTGCATATTATAAATTTTACCATTCATTGAGTTCAAACATCAATCTCTTCCTAAATTATAATCTCATCATTGACACTTAATCTCAAAAATGCCTTCTCACCCCATATCTTTTGCCTCCATTCATAAATTTGTTTACATAAATCTTACTTACCTAAAAATATTGAGGCTGTTAGAAGATACGGACACTTATATGACTAGATAGACAAATTTTGTTTAGGATGCCTTATTTACATGTAACATTATGAGATAGACATGAATTTTATGAAAATTCTCATGTCTAGTTATAAACTCTGTATCAGAGAGTTTTATTGTACCCTTGGATATCAGGATATCACTTTTAGCACCTCACCTTCAGACATTGAGTGCTTGATAGGGCTGCCACATACAAATGTGGGCCCTATAATAATGAATATTTTAAAGCTAAGGATGACAAAATATATCTAAAAAATTTCTTAGGCTTGACAACTGATACCTCCACCTTGGTAGATAATGTTTTCTTCGTTAACTAGTATTCAATGTTTTATATATGAACTTCAAAAGTTAATTAATGCCATTTTAAGTTTATAATTACTTTTTTGCTTGCATTATAGTCACCCATAATCATTAAATAAGTGTAATTTTATACTAAAATATAACAAACCCATATCTCTAATCCCTTATTGATTTTTTCAAGGCAAGGATTATTTTATAGGGAAGACTAGTAGGCATTTCCTTTTGGGATTTAACATACATTATTTATAATCTTGGTGGACACTAATTTGACTGGTTTAAATTAATTTATAATAAGATTATAAATGATTTATATTGTGATTTTCAAAGTGATACTTACATAATTTTATTTCTTATTTTATTTTAGGTTTATACTAGGAGGCATATCATAAGCTTAAGAGAACAAATGTTCCAACTATTTTGCATGAAAAAATGAAATCTAATTATGTGGCCCTTGTTGAGTTGGAGGTAAGTTTTAAGTTTAAAATTAAAATAAATTATGTAGTTGCATAAGAAAATTTCATGTTAGTTTACTTGATACAATTCAAATTGATTTAGTTTATTTCTTTGAAACAGAGAAGAGAAATTGTTTCTCAATTAAGAAGAGAAGCTGCACTGAATAAACACCATCCCCCTGATGGCTTAGGGATTCAAATAGGGTCTCAGGTGATGAAACAGACTCTAGTAAGAGAACACCATTGATAAGGAGAAAAAATATGAGTTTTATCTTGCCTATTATCATAAAATGTGGGCTAGGCACATCTGCAAATCTAGGTTTTAAAAGTTTTGACTTTTATTGAAAATTGATGTAAAAAAATTATTTTTTGGAATTTTTAATGTTGCATTCAATTTTTTAGTGACCTCTAGTATTTTCAACATTTTACCTCCACCTAATCAAAATTTTCCTTTAGTGCAAGGTATGTGGCTTAAAGTTTACAATTATGATCATTATTAAATTACATGAACATCAACATGGTAAATTGAGTTTATGATTATTTTGTAGAAAATAAAGCTTCACCTTCTCTTACACCACATCCATAATAAAAAAACATATCATCAACTCAAAGTATGTATCATAATGTCTCTGACCTAAAATTTAAGTCATTTAATGCACTTTAAATTTTGTTGAAATTTGTTTATAAATTTATGATGGCATTTCCTATTATAGGGAAACATTCCTTAATAAGTTATATGCCACCACCACTACCAACCCACTTTGTATATATTATGTGAATAATTTAGTATTACTAATAGATAGTATGGAATAATTCATATAAAACATTAGAGTTCCCCATTTTTTCTATGGGTAGAATTCTAATGTAATGGGTGCCACTACAATTTTTTAGAATATTGATCCTGATGGTTCTTTCCTTGAGAGTATTGATACAATGCCTCTAGACATATTTTTTTCCCATAATATTATTTAGGGATCATAGTTTCATGCTTTATAAAAAAATATTGGTTGCCATTCACCTAGTTCACCACCTAACCAAACCCTTGAAGCTGAGTAATCTTTTGATGAATTGACATCCTTTCCTTTGACAAATATTGTTGTAGATAATAGAGATTGATTTGAATTTACTAAAAATATGTGAGATTTGGGGGAAGTTTTTGGTTAAGGAAATTAATGACCATTTTCATAACCACTCATAAATATATTCTTTGGTAAAAAATGATCCCTCAAAAGATGATGTTTTAGTGAATCAAGATAAATCATGATCAGTTATAGTTATTAATCCATATAATGATAATGATTTAAATGTTATGATAAATAGATTGGAAACTTTGAATGGAGAGGCACAAACATACTACAACAAATGGGAAAGAGATCAAAACCTTTACCACCTTGCCAATATAGAGAGAGATAAAGCTTTAGTAAGTAATCCTTTTTTTGAAAAATTTAATGACACTTTTGTAATTTTTATTTGACCTACTTTATTTTAAATATTTTAGTCAAAATATGACAATCTAAATAATGAAGCACAAGTACTAAATATTCATATGGAAAAAGCATGAAAAATCCTAAATGTGGTAATTACATTTAATGAAAAACTTATGATAGTAAATAAACAAAACAATATGTTGAGGAAGGTAATCAAAGAACTTGACATGAATCCAAAATTTCTATTCAAGGAGAAAATAGATGTGAATCCCTTTATTCTATCGATAAGAGATGTAATTCATGAAGAACAAACATAACTTACAAATGTAAATGTTGTAGTCGAGTTAGATAAGGTGTGTTAGAAAATGATTCAAGGAAAGGGGAAGCTAAGGCAACATCATCCAATTCTCAAAAAAAAATATATAATTACTCATATTGAATGATCTCTCCTCACTTCATATTGAAAATATTATACTATTAATTATATTTTAGACTTTAATGGAAATGGGAAATCCAAATTAGCTAAACTTTGGAAATCTAATTTTAATGTATTTTATATATTTTATGTTAACATTAAACACTTTATATTGGAAACAAAAATTGAAAGTATAAATATAAGTCTATTATTCTATTTTATTATGTGTATTTTATTCATGAATTTTTTTCTACTATATTATAAATTTACTACTTAAGATGTGAGCATAATTCTTGTACAATATTCACAACCACATGAAATGATCCCTTCATATCGAAACAAAAGTGTAAAATAAATATTTTCCATACATATAACCTAAATACATAATTTCATAAAATCTTGAAGTTTAAACCATTGTAATATAACTTACAACAATTTAAAAATAATACAATAATTAATTTATGCAGTCTTGAATTTTACATAATACTAATGTTTCAGTGATTTTTGATATTACTTATCCTAGTATGTTATTTTTAATTTTATGAGATATAAAGGAAAATATAAAAATCAAATACAAAATTGAAATTTGAAACATACATAATAAAACTTAGGAAGCTAAAACAGCTCTTGAGGACCATGTTCTTCATAATTATAATTTGTGTGTAATGTATTTGATGCATATATAGTATCAATATCTGGATCAGATCTATATAATATTCAAAACCACATGAAAAAATCCCTTCATATAAAAAAAAATCTAAAATAAATATTTTCCATACAGATAACCTAAATATATTATTTAACAAAGCTTGAAATTTGAACCACTATATTATAACTTTAAACTATTTAAAAATAATACAATAATGTAATTTATGCATTCTTATAATTTGCATAATACTAATGTTTTAGTGATTTCTGATACTACTTACCTTAGTATGTTGTTTTTAATTTTATGATATATAGAGGACAATAAAAAAATTAATTACAAAATTGAAAGTTGAAACATATATAGTAAAACTCAGGTAGTGAAAATAGTTTTTGAGTAGCCTATTCTTCATAATTGTCATTTGTATGTAATGTATATAATGCATATACACTATCAATATCTAGATCATCTCTATCATTTGATGTATTAGTGAATCCTATCATTTGAGTGAGTGAATTCTAAATTTGGAGTGCTCTATCATAGGGGAACACATCCATTAGATAATGAAAAACATACAAACTCAAACATGTCTCAATATTTCTATCCAATTTGTTATGAAATTTTGATTTAACAAAAGATAATGCATTACAGACCCTTTCATCTTCCACTAATTCTAAAATCATTATTTGTAAAATTTAATACAATAAAAAATATTCACTAATATTTTTTTGTAAGATGGTACTAGGATACATTTTTTTACATAGTTTTGTAATAACACCATTTTCTATTGGCTCATTTTGACACTTATATTGATCAATCATTATGAGTCTGAAATGGGTTGACTAGGTTGTCAGTAAATCCTTTTGAAAAATACCTTGAAATTTAACTCCATTAATATCTGTAGACTTAGAAAAATGTTTAATGAGAGTGCCCATGTATCTAATAAATAAATTAGTGATTCATTCTTCACCATACTCAGCTCTCCAAAATATGGGGTTTACCACTTCTATGGCTTCAATCAACTCATCCCTTGAAAATGTTATCCAATTTTTGTAAGTAAGATATCCTTTATATTTATCAATTCAATTTGTGTTTCAAATATAACATGTGTTTCAAACATAATAGTACTATAAATAATACATGTTACAAGAACTTTTGGGGTTCTTTTGTCCCTAGTTTGACACAACTAAGTACTAGTCAGACACCTAAAAGAATAAATAAGCCAACAATTTATTAGGCTGGTATATCACTCGAGTAGTGACCTCATGCGCTCATCTGAGTCACGTAGCCTAGACTAGTTCCCATTGATTCTACCACATAGTGGTGGATACACTTAAATTTATCTTACTTAGGAACTTGAGTTAACACATTTAGTCTTTGTTACTACAAACATCCCTCTAGAGTTAACCATTTTATTCATTCACACAGTCCATGTACTTATCTAGTAATATAAAAGTAGAATTAATACCAAAGAGATTTAACACATCAATATTCATAGATAAAGTATTGGTTCCATTGATCTCATTTTTTAAGATTACAAAGATACTTCATTTAGTACTCAATCTCTTTAGGTCTTTATCTTGACAAAAGGTTTCACATATACATCTAACAAAACTTTCTAATAAAATCTAAGGGGTATTTATACATAAGCTAACCCTTCTCAAGTCATATCATTAATAAATTGTAGATGACAAGCCAATAACTATTTCAAAAAATAAGTCATAATGAGCTGTTATAATTAAGTCCCTTTTGACTCAAGCCTTACAGCCCTTATATACTCTTTATATGCTAGATATTTTCTTTCATGCTCCTTTTCTCTTGTAGACTAGTGCTAGATTCATGATTGGGTAATATCTAATGCTTCCATGAACTAATTTATAAATGTCTCTATTTTTTCCACCATTGTACTATTATTGCACTTTTATAAGTCATGAATCATATTCCTCATTCTTCATTTCATTATCTTCTGCAACTCAATCTTCCATGCCAAAGTCTTCCATGTTTTTCTTTTATGTCTTTCTCTCTTGTGCTAAGGTCTTTCACCATTTTCTCTTGACCTTACATCTCTGCACTATGGATCCAAAATACTGAGAATATATTATTATAAAACTTGGGATCCAACATCACCCCAGACTAAACTAATAGTCCATCCTAGATTATGCTATAGTTTCCTTAATTAATAAAAAATTATGACTTGTCTCTTGAAATTGGTGCTTGAGCTCCTCTCATTGGTTAAGGGCTATCTGAAGATTGTAATTAATAAATTCCACTTCACCTCTTATTTATTTCATTTCTTTAGTTTTATCAATAAAACCATCTACTTGAGTTGTCAAAATCTCAAGCTGAGCAGTTGTAGCTTTGTGGGTGTCCTCAAGTACCCTGACCTCCACCAAAACCTACCCTTAAAGTGATGATAAATGAGCATTCAATTCTTATCGATGGGTGCTTATTTATTTTTCTAGTTCTTCAACATCCTAGAATAATTTCACACATTGGGACCTATCCTTTATATTTAGTGCATTATCGATTAATTTTTGGCATTATTATTCCTCAGTCAATAATTGTAATTCTAATATTTTACTTGGTTATGCCAATTTTTCAAAACCCCATCTACCATGGGAATAATAGTGCCTAGTTTACTCAAAAATGCATGGCATATGTCTATGGCCTTTGTGAATTGATGGGTTGCCCATAGATTCTCCTATTAAGGAATCACCATGTTTTTACATTTCTTGAGAAAGAAGCCTATGAGCATCTCCAATTTATTAATGGCTTCACTAGTAATGGGAACACCATCTGATTTCTTGTTCATTCCTCAAAATTATCTAAAAAGGCATAATGTCCTAAGTCGAGATGCTTCCATTATATCCTATTGGCACTTGAGTGCTTCAATTTATTCTTCAAGATTGAATAATTTAACATGATCTTCTCTATACATGTGGAAAACCTCCCAATTCATGTATCTAACTTTTCCAACATCATGGCTATGAAGAATGTTTTACCTATAAACCTTTAGGGCAAATTTTATGAGGGATACCCCTACTTGAGTCAGAGAGAATTTTAGGGGATCCTCCAAAGGCATGTCTAGGGCATATGCCACTTTAGAATTATATTAGTTTTAGCTTTGGGGAGCTCAAATATGATTTCATTGTGATATACCTTCATCACAGAAGATAAATCACACTGAGTTTGTTTAATAGACTCATGTTTGGGAAAAAACTTCCACAAATATAGTTTCTTGTCTGGTATATCCTATTAGAACAAGGTGTGATCAAGAGGATATAAATTAATATATTGCTACTACTCTACCTCCTACATAGGTTCCTTTCCCTTTGAAGGGTCATGCTCTAAATCTATAACCTTAGGACTCTTTTCACATTGTCTACTAGTACCACCACCAAAGTCTATGTTGGGGCATTCCCCTCTTTCTAATTTTTCAAGCTTTGTACTTTCAATGTCCATTTATTTCTTGATAGTAAGTTTTTATTAACTTGGCTTAGGAGTGTGTTACTTTAAAAGTTTCTCTTTTAAATATTCTTCACGTATTTTAGGAATCACCACTCAGGATGATTCTTTCTCAGGGTCTAACTAGGTAGTTGGTTGGGGTGCAATGATGTCCTCCTATTTTATAGGAAACCCTTAGGCTCTTATTATAAAAATGGCATAATGTCATTATGGGCTATTACTACACCCCTCTAGAACTAGTGGACTTAGGTATTGGCCTTTTATCTTTCTTTTTTGCCCTCTCTTTCATGCATATTTTTGGTTGTGGGGGGAGCAGTTCCTTCTCTGCCTCCAACTTTTTGATCTCCTTCATAGATTAAGCATATAATAAACCAACTAGATCTTACTTTGCATGAATATTATTTAGAGGTTGATATCAATCTTACCTAAATCATACCACTTGATATATGCTTCCCTTCCCATATATACATAAATAGTACAAAGAGTGTGGATCTCAATGTCAATCTTGTCAACATCAATATTGACTAGGTGTGCATTTTTAATGTGATTGATAGAATCCATAAAATATTTTGTTGTGAAAGAATACCAAAACTTAAGCCACCCTAAAAAGTTATCAGTGGTCTCCAACTAGATCTGCACAAGCAAATAGTGTTGTTTGATAACAAACTTGGCATATTTTACCATATACATAGGAAGATCCTTGGGAATGTGCCATTGATTTACAAAGGATTCCTTCATCCACTCATACTAAACCTTCATTTTTGCCTTGTAGGAGGGGGTGATGGTACCAAAACAAGTGAAATATTTGAATTTATTGGTGGGGGATTTATGTCCTAGAAGGTATACCCACTTTAATTATTTACCAGAATACTCTCATACACCAATTTCATAAAAAATAATCAGCATCAAAATTATGCCCCATGGGAACTTATTGTTGGGAAGATAATGAGCCTTTGTACCATCTTCAATTTTATGTACAAATAATGGGGAATATTTTTACTTGGTACCCTTGACCATGGAGGTGGGCCATATCTACCTCTTTCCACATGTTTATGCCTTCTATCTTGGTTGGGTCCAAGTGCATAGCTTCCCAAATGGTAGGATCTATAACACTTGTTATATACATCATATGGCCTTCCTTGTATTTCAGTTACATCATTATTTTCTCAATCACTATCTGATTAGTGAGATCTACATTAAAATCTACTCTATAATGGAGTAACTTAATTACCTTGATAATCTACTAAGTGGTGATCCTCATTTTGCACCCTATGAGGTAGATATAATCTTCATGGATGTGCAAGATAAAAAATGAATAGATTCATGGGGTTTTCCAAAGTAAGGTAGTTAGAAAAGTTGGATCACACCTACATCCTCCAATAGGTTGTAAACCATGATTTCATAAGTGATCTCATTCCTTGTATTTTGGTGCTTCACCTCATACTCATGTTGTAAGTCACCTTCATTAATATATTGATGATGGTCATAATAAAAGACTTGATAAGTGGAAACTTTGGAATCCTAGTTATCTATGTGTAGAATCATGTCTAGGTACTACATTTCTTCAATCATAATTAGTGGTGGGGGTGATGTGTTGGCTAACTTATTTTCTACCCTCACCATCCCTAGTATCTCTCCATTATATATCTCTTAGGTTATCTTTTTTAGGTCATCACCTTGCATGCCACATAAACCAGATCCTTCTTTTATGAAAATATGAGTCTCTTCTTTTATACCCTCTCGCTCTACTTCAAGAATGAATGGTAGTGGATCCTTACTTCCCTTTCTACTTTAGCCACATCACCAACTAGGGTCCTCAAAGGTTAATATGTGGCCAATAAATTATCCCAAATAATATGTTTTGAGTCCTTTTCATAGACTTGAAATACTTCAGCTTCCTAATTTATCCTCCTCTAATGGTAGTCATAGCATCTACAACCTGTAACTTCTCTCACACCCACTTCTATGATCACTTTGCCACTTCTTTGACTAAATTTTCTTCACCACAATTTATACTTCATGTTTTGTCACTAAAAATATTATGTAGTCACCTTCTTTGTCACTTATTCATGCTTGTTTATTTATAATGATTATAAGTTTTCAATAAAAAATAAAATGGAATGTCTCAAAGTATTTTATAGGTGGATAAATGTTTTACATCAACACACCCCATCTCACCATGCATCACTTCAACCATTAATACATAAAATGGTCATGATTTGGTGACCATTTGACATTATTTCCATTTATGCCATTATGTCATTAATAAATGTATGTCCCATCCTTATTCTATGATTTGTTATGCCTTTTCCAAAGTGCATGCCAGCTATAAAAATTTAAATTTCCCTATTTATTTTTAGGAATTGCCTTTTCATTTTAACCCACCTTTATAATAGTGTTTCCTTTGCCATTTTCATTCCATAATATTTGAGTCAAGCACCAACTCTTGAGCACCTCCTTCATGTGCCTCTTTCACATGCTTCCTATTGTGTGCTTTTTAGTCTAAGTATCTTATCCACCCTTAAAACCTACCTCACATCAAAAGATGTGTGTGGTCCTCCACATCATAACTTAGTGAAATTCATTTCAAGAAAGAGAGATAAATAGAGATTTAAATACTAAAGATAATAAAAATGTGCCAAAAAAATACAAAAGGCATGCAACCATTGCCACACTTATTTAAAAACTAAACTAAGTCCTAAGATAAATGAGTGGTATATGCCTTATTTAGTGAATTTAAGAATTACATAAAATGGTAGGGTTAAATCTAACTACCATTGAAATGGCTTAGTAAGAATTGGTATCTAATATTTTCAACTTGTAGGCACTTATTGGTCAGATATCATGACTGATAAATAAACCATTTCACTAGATCCTAGTTTACCTAGATGGCACGTAAACTTTGAATCATAAACCAAGACATGCACACCAGGATGAAAAAATTGGTTTTAATGTAATGGTCATGCCAATATTTTTATTTTCATTTTTCAACACCTTAACTATATGAGAATTTATACTTAATCCAAATGAAGTAAAGCATCCAGGTGAGATTTGAGGGAATCTTCTTAATCTAATTGTCCCACACATGCAATATGTAAGGAAGGCATACGAAAATCCACTAGTAAAATTACTTTAGCACAAAAGACAACGTTGAAATGAGTACTCTTGTTCAATATTTTGTATGTGGTCTGATAATCCCATAAGACTACTAAAACTCAATCATCCCAATCATTGCACATAATATTTTAAGTATTGGCTAGGGTATTACAAAGGACCTTATTGAAGGCATCAATTGTGATATTAGTTTGAGGTTATTATGGTGTGGTCTTGTGGTATGAAATCATGAACTCAATCAAGAGGATACACATTATTTCATTAATAAAGTGAGTTCCATGATCATTTTTTAAACTTAAGTGGCATTCATACCTTATTTTGATATTTTCTCATAGAAATATATCAGTGGTAGTAATAGTAAAATCTTATGTGCATATTTTTTTTATCCCAACATGTGAGATGATCCTTGGAAATAATGATGTAGTGCATGCTAGTCTATCTTGTAATTGGCTAAATAGGACCAACAAAATCAATAGTCCATTTATAAAAAGTTTCATGAGAAAACATTAGATAAATAGGCATAACATCCCTTTGGTTTGGTTTCCCTACATGCTAAAAAATATCACATTGGCATGCATAAGATTTGGCATCTTTGAATAAGGTAGGCCACCACAACCTAGTTAGTAGAACATTTCATGTTATTATGTCATGAGCATAATTTCCTCTTAAGACACCCTCATGGACTTATTTAAGGACTTAAATGTGTTCATGTTGCATTACTCACCTTTTTTATACCTCATCATGCCCTATTTTATACAAGTCTCCTCTAATAAGCTAGAAATGGGTAACATAGAGAACCAATTGATTTTTATATTAGGCGCTAAGGTGGCCTAGCACTGAGCCTATTATAAGAAAAAAAATATTTTAATCTAATTATTTATTCATGTGTGTAAATGTAAAATGTTGTACATCAAGTAAATCATCCTTTATGGCATGCATTGGTTTAGCAGATTAAATGTGTGAGAGGTGGTCTAGACCAAAATTAACTTTGCCTAGTTTCATGACCATAGAGAACTAGAAATATTGAAAGAGGAAAATCCAATGGTAGGTGCATCCATGAAATACTAGATTATTTATAAAATAATTGAGTGTTTAATGATCCATATATAATATAAATGGGGTGTCCAACAAGTATTGGTGAAACTTCTGAAGCACATAAACTATGGACAAGTCCTCACAGTCTATCGTAGAGTAGTTACATTTCACTGGTGTGATATTCTAGTTATCAAAATAAATAGGATGATCAAGGTTATCCTCACTAGGTTATGCCAAGATAGTGCATAATATCATGCATAAAACATCTACATGCATATGAAATGGTTGGGTCCTATTAGAGAACTATAGAATGGGTGTAATCATTAGTTTTTCCTTTAGAGCGTCAAATGCTTGTTGGTGTGAGTGGTCTATTATAAGAGGCCATTGTGTTTAATTAGTTCTTTCATCAACATAGTTATGTTATCATAACCCCTAATGAACTTTGATGGTACACTATGTGACCTAAGAAGGCACAGACCTCATGCTGAGTGATTGGAGCTAGGAGTTGGACAATAATCATAATTTTATCTAGATCCACTAATAGTCCATCCTGACAAATAATATGTTCTAATAGAAACCAAAATGGGGTGGAAAATATTTATTTATTCAAATTAAAATAAATATGAAGATGGAATCAATAATCAATCATGAAACATATATTATTATAGTGGTTTTGCATTAAACCATTCACAGTCTAGTAATCCAAGAACACAAAGAACTTGTGGATGAAATCCTTGAAGGCTTCCACCATAATGTGTGAGAACATTATCGATGAATTATTGAGGATAAAAGGCATAAAATTATATGTAGAATAACCTAATTCAATTGAATATGTCAATTTTTCCTTATCTTCCTCAGTAATTTGTACTTGGTGATAGATAGAAAATCCATTATTAAAGGTGTAGATATCACACCCAACAACACCTTATAAAATTTCCTCTATGAAAGGCATTGGGAAAGGGTCAATTACACATAACATTGAGTAACCTATAATCTACGTAAATATGAATGTGACCATCCTGACTGATGTTAATCACCATTGGAATAACCCATTCAGATTCATCAATGGGAGTAATAACTCTAGTACATAACATGCTATCAATTTCCTCTTTAACTCAATCACACACATTTGGATTCATCTGATATGGTCATTTTCTCACTACTCAAGCACCTTTAACCAACTTAATGTGCATCTTGCCTAATGATGGATGCAATCTCTTAATTTACATGTAGTTATGTGATAAAATGTCTTAATACTCCTACAATATTTTAAAAGTTTTGGTTAACTCAACCTTAGACTAGTAATTACTCATAGTGGCCATTATGGGTGCATCCTTCATCCCAATATTGTGTTGAATTTCTTAAAATGGAATGGAATATAATTATTGCTAAAATGGAATCATATATTTAACATCATGTGCCCCATATTACATTTTGAAATTCAAGTGGTCAAACTTTGGTTATAGTGGATCAGAATTGGTTCCTTCATCAACCTAATATATGAAATTTTACTTGCCCTACCATATCTATTCCTGATGTGCATATTTTAATTTAGATTCAGGTTATAACAAAGCCATGGAAGGAGTATTAGGTTCATGGAAGATGGGAAAGTTGTCATCAAGTGTACCATGCATATGCCATATGTGGTATTCAAGTAGTGCCTAATCTCCTACAACTACCTAACAAATTAATTTTAAGGATAAATTCAAATTCATTTGTGAAAAATAAAAAGAAAAAGTTATAAGTAGACTATGTATGACACATTTATAAGTATCCATTTCCCTATGGTTTTATTAATGGATGTACCATACTCTAGCCTAGGTGCATAGAGTACCATATAATGTATGAACCCATAAAGATTCTAGTAAAAATGTCTCTTTGACATTCCAAAGTCTTTCATAGGTTTTTCTTCTAGGGAAGTAATCCCATCATAGCTCAGGGTGGAGTGAACATAGTTGTCATGGTGAAAGTGATAATGTATGGTTGCACATACTTATTCCCATGTGTGTAGCTAGTATCAATGGGTAGACCACCATTGATTAATGGTTCCTTGAAGAATAAAGTTTTGCATGTGTAAATGTTTATGTTCATAAAAATAATAATATTTTAACTATTTCAAATACTCTCTAACCTCAATTTGACCATAGAATTGAGGTACATGGTCCAACCTCAATTGTGGTAGACCAATGAGGTGAACATTTTTATAGTCTTAAGATAACTTTGGAGGGGATATTAAGGACACCATAGAAATGCCTTATCAACTCATATGTGCCATGAGCCCATTGGTTTTAAGCAATATTGGTAGTGTCAAAAATAGATTGCTCATCTTCCCATTGCAAGATGCCATCAAGAGCAGGATCTAATTTTTCATTTCCTTGGGCAGTAATGTTATAAATTATGTTGATATCCTCATTAATATCAATAGGTTCCATGAAGGGGAGTCCTCAGTTGTTATTTCAAGGAATGACTACCTGTTAGGTGTCATTCTCAAATATGATACAACACTTATTAAAATGTAAGTTAACATTGTTTGTGTAGCACCAAGGTTGGCCCAAGAGAGCAAGGAAGTCATCAATTTCAATAATCTCAATCACCTTAAAATCACCTTTGAATGAGACACTTAAGATGTTGATGATGACATATTTAATAAAAATTATGTATAGTGCACAAGTCTTATTGTCCATGAATAAAACATGTGGAGAAGGCTACACAGTGGATCTCCCTATCTTTTTCCAGGTATCTTTTTTTAAAACATTAACCTTGGTGCTAGTGTCCACTAGGATATCACATATCATCTAGCCATCAATGGATGCATTGACAAGAACCTTTTTATCAAATTATATATTTGGTTTAATATGGGTTTCTTATCATCATGCATCATTCAAATTATGCTCATCTGAAGGCTTTGTCATTTTTTATCATAACCAATTCTTAAGGAAGGGTGATTTCCTCATTAAGGACTATTTTTCACAACTCTCAGAACTCATCATGCCCTGAGTCTATGGGTACCATATTTATTTGCATCTTGGCTTACAAGCTATCATCCTTGCCATTTAACAACTCAATTTCACCTTATATTTCCCCTACCAAGGCCATTATGTCATGAAACACTTATTTCTAATGTTGAACATCTAGATAGTATTGTGCACGAGGTTCTTCATGTTAAACCTTTTTAGTAGGTAGATTTGAAACCTATTGGGAATGAGTTCCACTTTGAGTAGCAATATTTAACTTGGGTCTAGCTGGTGGAATGATAGGGCACAATATCCATTATGAATTTGGAGTTTTTGAAACACATATTATCCCAACAACTTTCTCATTCCATTATTTGGTAATGGAAACATATAAGTCTAGACATTCTTCCAATCGATGCTCATTTTTACAAAAGGTGTAGGTTAGATAGACTATGTAATTATGTTAGTATTGGTTTAAATATCTACACTTATAACATGTCCTAGGTGGAAAATGACCACCTCCTCATCCATTACCACACCATCAACATTTGAAAGATTGAATTCCACCAATCTCGTGGGTGTTAGCTATATAAGTTTGGCAAGTTCCTCATGTACATGTTTCATGAATCTTATTAATGACCCAAAAATCATTGGTATCATGTGTTTATGCATCACATATTTATAGTATAATGACACTTTGGCTAGGGTGGCATATTGAAGCAAGGGATAACTCCTTAAATCATGATATTCTTTATAGATCTCATAGGACTATTTTAATATAACACAAACATTCCTCTATGGATAATTGTTCATGTTATGACCCTCCACTTCACACTCAACACACCACAATCCATTGTGAGTTTCATGGTAATTTTTGCCCATGAGCTTCTCTAGTTGAGAATCTATAGAATAAATGTGATCCTCCATAAAGGGGTTGATCCCCATTTCTATACTTCATATGGCTTTGATATAGAGATCAACTTATAGTGATTTATGTGATTCAATGAATGTCTTGTGGGATAAGGCTCATCATAATAGAAGTAATAAACCTCCCATAAACCACTAATCATATTGTGTTTGGTTAATATTAAATGATAGATTTAAAAGAAGTGTTTTGAAAAATTCATCATATGTGTGTTCACTCTCAGTGATCTCTTACTTGATGTATTTTAAGATAATAATACTTTGATATTTAGACTCAAGGATATCATATTCCTAAAGGAATACTATCTTCAATAGTTCATAATCTATAACAACTTGTTGAGGATCAAATTTTTGATACCATTTATATACATGATCCAATAAAGTAGTGGTAAATTGAGTTTCCTTTCACCTAGTAGAATTTATACCCTGCATCTACCAAATGAGTTCACACTTATGAACATGTTACACTACATTTTTGACACCTCAATGTGTAGGTAGGTGAAGCATCATATCATAATATAATATAGGTACACTAGGTGGTTGTACTAGACCTTATTTTAGTGCTACTCAAATTTCTCTTAAACCTTGTGGTTGAGGTTTGCCGACTCCTCCTGAGCCACATCTTGATCCTCCTTTAGTTACCATAAAACCACCATTAGTAATACTTCTTGTGCCTCCTACAGCAATAGGTGCACCAAAAATATTGGGCATTAAGGGAGGTTGATTAGTTATCATTGGGCTTGTATTTGTACCACTAATTCTATTTAGTCCACTTGACATTCCAAGGTGAGCCATAGGTATTACTTATAATGTAAATGGAAAGTGTAATGGTAAATTTTTCTTTTGAACCTGCACTCCCAAAGATTCCTCTATAAACTTGGCTTTAGATTCTACACTATTAGTATCCTAATTTTTTACAAAAATTCCATCAAAATCAAATGCATGAGCATGCATTATGATGGGGGAATTAGGTATATTTATATTTGGTTATACTATCATTATTTTTTTTCCTATTCTTTCCACATATACTTATGTCACTGAAGGGTGCCTACCCATGGTTAGGGAGTAATCACCATGCCTTTTTTTCCCTCTTGCAAGTTATCATGACATTTATATTATCCTCCCATTTTCCCTAGGGATTATTTCCTCTCATATCCTTATGTCTAGCCTCATCATACTTTCACTTCTAAACTTATCACTGACTGACTTCCATGTTAAACTGTTAATCGCATACCAATGTATACCCATCTATTTCCCCACTAGTTGCATTGCTCATGCATGAGAGAGTTTATCCCTCCATGGGGAAGTTTTAAAGTCTATAATAAACCATAATTTTATTAATATATAAAGTAAATTTATTGAGATACATATCCCATTGTTCCCTTAAGAAGTTAAACTATGTTTATTTTGGACAAGATTATGTAGAGACAACATATTCCAAAATCTAGATATTGAGTGATCCTTTCCACCATACATCCACCACACACATCCAAGTAGATTTCAACTTCATTAAGGTTATCTAATGCTCTACTAACAAAGGATCCTTCCATATGTAATTTATTTAATGGTATTGCACATGTAAAATCTAAGCATGTGAATGGGTAATTCTATTAAAAAATGTTTAATATAGAGAATCATATAGGTTCTATTATACCTATCTGTGTGTAGAAACTCTTGGTTCAATATGCTTAAGTGAAAATTTCTCATCTACTATATGAACCCAATGTTCAACATTTACCAAAGATAATTTCTTGAGGATATTTATACCATCATGTTAACAAGTGCAATGGGTCCCAATAATAAAACTAAAATGTTGTATTTTTTTGTCCCTAATTTCACATGACTAAGTACTAGTTGTACACCTAGAAGATGGAATAAACTAATGATCTAGTACATAAACATATCAATTAAGTAGTGACCTCAAACACTCACCTAAGGCATGTAGCCTATATCAGTTCTTATTGATTCTACTATGTGTTGGTGGATAGACTTAACTTTATCTTACTTAAGTGCTTGAGTTAGTAAATTTAGTATTTGTTACTACAAACATCACTCTAGAGTTAACCATTTGATTCATTCACATAGTCTATATACTTATCTAATAACATAAAATAAAAATTAACACCAAAGAGATTTAACAATTTAATATTCATAGACAAAGTATTGGTTCCATTGATCTCATTTTATAAGATTACAAAGATACTTCATTTATTACTCAATCTCTCTAGGTCTCTATCTTGACAAAAGACTTCACATCTACATCTAAAAACACTTTATAAATAAATATAAGGGGTATTTATAGAAAATATAACCCTTCTTAATTTATATCATTAACACATTATAGATAAAAAGCCAATGAATGTTTCATAAAAAGAAGTCATGGGGAGCCATTACAATTAAGTCTATTGTGATTCGTACTTAACAACCCCTATATACTCTCTCTCTATGTTACATATTCACCTTCATGCTCTTATTATCTCATGGACAAGTGATAAATTCACACTTGATTAATATCTAATGCCTCTATGATTTTTTTTTAAAATATCTCTACTTTTCATGCCCTTGTCTTAGTCTTGCACTTTTCTGAGTCTTATGTCCTATGTCATATTCCTCATTCTTCATTTCCTTGTCTTTCACAACTTGATATTTTGTTCCAAAGTATTATACATTGTTATTACATGTCTCTCTTATACAAAATTCTCTCACACACTAAGTTCTTCCACATTATTATGCCCTTCCATCTACATGCCATGGATCTAAAATACTTAGAAAATATTATTACAAAACTTGGGGTCCAACAGGGACTTCTTTAATTTTTAATCATGATATATCAACTCTTTTTTATAATGTGTGTATTGGTATCTCATTTAAATTAATGAAGATACAAATATGATCCTTAATATTGAATTTCAAATAGTTTTTGTATCCTTAATATCTATTAATTTTTTCTAACTAGCCAAAATAGGTTGCTTAAAACTATTTTTCCCAAAGTATAAGACACTAAGGGATTGACAAACCTATTTTCTCAAATGTATAAAGTCTAAAATATATATGGATCTCTATTGAGAATGTTCCATAAAAAAATTATTTACTTTAACATTGGGAGAATACCACGTAGTGTCAAAATCATTTCCAAATCTATTAAATGGTATAATAAATCTTTTACCTTGTTGGGTTCCATACGATATTTAAACATAAAACTTACCAATGATGGATATTCTTAAAAAAATTGCTTGCAAGATCATACATGTAAATCCATATTGTATCAATATATTTTAGAATATTACCATCGGTAACCCCAATTGAATTTTTTTAAAACTCTAAAAATCTTTTCAGACTACTTGACATATAAGCATGCAAATCATGAATAAGTTCTTCCACTTTTATGAAATTTTTAAATGTGCTTATAATTTTATATGAAAGATTAATTATGTGGACCATGAAATGAATTTAAATCATATATGGGGAGATAATTATGTTTATTTGAACACAAATACCATTTCTATTCCCATACATTATGGCTACACCATCAGTTCCAACACAAACTAACTTCGTAGCTATAGCATAATCATCCACCCTAGAAATATCCCTCAAATTAGAAATAACCAGCATGAAAATATTTTTAACATTAAAATTTTAAACCATTTTATGTATAGTTAATATATGAGGTTTCCTTGAAAGGTTCTCAAAAGTGTAAACATGGATATAAACCCATGTTGTATTATCAATTATTGTGACCTCATTTATGGACAATGAGATAAAGATAGAAGTTTTAACTTTTTATTTCAAATCTTCCTTCTCAATCACTACAAGACATTTTACTATATCCAAAGCACTGCCATCTCACCAATGTGATTGTGTAATTTTATGAAGTCCGTTATGTTGAAATAGAGTCTTATAATCTAAAAAATTAGATGTAGGTCTAATTTTTTTAATAATGTCATAGATCATTGAGAACTGTATATTTTTGGCATGTTGATTAAATTTAATAATTTTTCCTATTTGATCTATAATTATTCCTCCTTTCTCAACTAGATGCCACATATATCTCTAATTTTTTTCATAATCTATTATGTATATAACATGCATGCAATCATTGACATATTTCCATCTATGTTTTTTTATTTTTCCATCTTCTTGTTCTATTGACACATAGAATTTACCACAATGTTTCTCAATTGTGTCCAACTTAAGTTGCATTTTGTGATCCTTTCTTAATTTACAAGTACATATTATATATTTACATTTAGTTTGAGTATCATTACTATTTTTTGGCTTTACTAGTTCAATGAATGTAAATTTCACTACCCATTAGAGCTTAAAAGACCTTTAAATTATCCATCCACTTCTCTTTCTTCACACATATTTATAAGTACTTTTATCAGTTGAACTTTTTATCTATTTATTAGAAGTGTCTTCTACTGGATAGATCTAATCATCTGAAATGTACTCAAGTCTCTACTTAGAAATTTTTTTTGATTTGAATTTACAATGGGAGTTATTATTTTATGAGATCTAGAAATTTCATCTAATGTTTGTATCATATCATTAGGTTTATCCTTCATTAGAGCTATGGCATATCCAGGTATGTATTAAAGTGGTGGCATGTCATCGTCAATAATATCTTAAAATGGTGACATGATATTATGATTAATTATTTCATTTAAAAAACCACTATTAGTGGGGGGATCTACATGCATAAATATTTTTCTATTATCCTTGAAATGTAAAATAATAATTACTATAAATAAATAAAAATATTATGTAAATCATTTAGTACCTATATTTTGAGTGGGTGTAGGTTGAATTTTCTTGGTTGTTCTTTTTGGCTTCAAAAAATAAGATATTATACTCTTTGTCATCAATAATTGGCATGATCTCTTATCATTATTACCAAAAGCCATCATGAATAATTTTTTTTACAAGATAAGCTACAACCCACCACTTAGGAATGACAAGGATAAAAACTATGAAGTTGAGTGTCTAGATCTCCTAGATGTCTTCCAAAACCTATAGACGTCATCAAGTCTCTATGGTCATCATCCAACCCCCATGGTCATCATCTAGAGTCTAAAATCACCATCCAAAACCTATAGTCATAATTGAGACCCTATAAAATACTAAATAGACCCTATGGACACCATCTAATCCCTTTGGTTATCATCTAGACCCTATGGTTTCTATCTAGAATCTATGGATGTGATATAGTCCCTCTAGATTTTGTCTAGACACTATGGTCATAGTCTAGTTTTTATGGATTCCATCTAGTCCCTCTGTTCACCGTCTACTCTTTCTAGTCACTATTTGGACCTTATGGATGTTGTTCAATCCCCCAGGTCACTATTTAGTCCATGTGGCTATTGTCTAGAGTCTCTATTCATTATCAAGTATCATTGGTCATCATCTAAACCCTATGGATGTCATATAATACCTATTATTAATGTATAGACCCTATATATACCATCTAGACCTTATGGACATCATCACATCCCTTTGGTCTTCATCCAGACCCTATGTATACTACCTAGACTCTATAAACATCATCCAGTGTCTTTATTCACTATAGATGTCATCCAATCCCTATGATCAATGTATAGACCATATATACACCATTTAGACCCTATGGACATCATCCCATCCCTGTGGTCATCATTTATACCCTATGTACACTACCTAGACTCTATGACCATCATCTAGTTCCTTTATTCATCATTTAGACCTAATAGACACCATTTAAAACCTTTGGCCACTAGTTAATCCCTCTATTCACTATTTATATCATGTGGTATACATCTAGATCTTATGGACTTATACAATCCCTTTGGTGACCATCTAGCTCCTATGGTCATTTTCCAATCCCTCTAGTCACTATCTAGAGTGTGTGGCCACTGTCCAAACACTGTGGACATCATCTAGACCCCCTAATTATCATATAGAGTCTATGGATTCCATCTAGAGTATATGGATACTATTCAGTCCCTATGTTTATCATTTAGAGTGTGTGGCATCTAGAACATATAGTCTATCATCTAGACTATGTCAAATCTTGATCATATATGGAAGATATTTAGGTGGATGTTTTATAGATTAGATATGTTGTGTATAATATATGTTGTTGAAATTAGGAAGAATGTCATTTGAGTCCATGTTAATTTATAGTCACAATTATGGAATTAGTTGTAAGAATTAGTTATAAATCTGATTTACAACCTAAAATTTTAGGTGACCTAGTGCTCTTTCCTAGTTTGAAAAAAACACCAAATCTAAATTTAATAAAATAAAATATTCTTGAATTAATGAAGATTCACCACTAAAAAAACCCTAAACACTATCAATGTTTATTTATTCACACATTTTTTGGGGTATTGAACCTTATCATATTATGATCAAAAAATGATCTAGGTCATGAGTTGAAAGTATATGATCTTTTAATGAACAAATGGTGAAATACATTTTGAGAAATATGGCCACAACCTAATATAAGACTCAAAGAATGAATATTTAAAATTGGTCCTATTCTACTATACAATAAATTGAATATTAAAAAAATAATAAAAATGAAGAAAGGGTATGGTGGAAAAGGGGTGTGTTAGATGTAGAATTAATTATTTCCATTTGGTAAATGTATATGAGACTCAATCCATTTCCAAAAAGACTAATGTTTACCAAACTGAGTGAACACTTGAATCTGAATAAATATAGAAACAAATCCAAAGGATAAATAATATAAATTACTTTTCACATGTTATCTAACATGATAATTTGATTGTGGAAAGTAGCTAAGCTCATCTAACCACATATATTTTAATAACAATTATAATTCACATGAAAGATGACCAAAATAACATCAGTTCAATCTAACCTATTCATAAAAATGAACATAGTGGATAGATTAAATATCAATATTTCATAAATTGATAAACAATCAAACACACCCTAACTCATAGAAAATAAATAAGTTAAATAATACTATTCACTATGGATTCTAAATTTTTTCCCAAAAACATAATTTCACTAGCTAAAAATATCCTTGTTATTTTTATCATCCTTTAAAATAGTGTAATTACATAGTATTTATAGAAATAAATGTGAGGAATAAATTAATAAAGAATCATAGCTAACACACTACATATCTAATAATGGACACTAGTGCATCACAATGAATATATATTTTTAGTGGCAACCATAAACACATCCCAATTCAATGTTTTTCACTACTATGTAAAATATTAAATTTATAATAAATTTTGGGATCTTTGGATCACAACAACAACAACATTATTTTCCTATGAATTTGCATTTGGTTGTATCTTATAAATTAATCTCATTTAGATAAGTATCCTCAATATTGTCACTTTAATAATTTGATCAATATCAGATTACTAAAGACCTAACAACTCATGATCACTATATATTAAATAGTCCCTTAGGAGTGCTTACAATGGTAATAATCATGTTATGACTACATGGATAATTATAATTTTATTATTGTGACCACTCTTAAGATCATTTTTGATTTATATAATCTAACCTATAATTTATCTCTTACTCCATACTCTTCCTCCAATCATAAGGTAACACACGACCTCGTGCAATTTATTTAGAGAGCCCTACTATGATATGGTGATGGGCAAGGACAAACAATGATGGTCATAAATTTTAATATAGTAAACAATTATAATCTAGATCATCCACATGGTTATTTCATGTATTATCCTATCCATAGACTATGCTAGGAAGTTTTGATGAACACCAAATTTAATCCCACATTCACATAGGATTTGAACCCTTCATGTGGCATGATCACATAATTTCTTAGTAAAAATTTGTCACTGATCAATATGACACGTGATATCCTCTATTTGTATCAAGTTCATGTAATGAATTTCATTATTTTTAGATCCACTTATTTATCCAATTTATTTTATTTTACCATGTGTTTGTATATTCCCTACAAGATATAATAAATGATCATAATTAATATAAAATAGTGATCAAATATTAACTTTAAAATGCATTAAAACTCAATTCACAAAGATTACATATGGAAATCATATATGGGCCATGGGATCATGATATTTATAATGATAATAATTAAATATGGTGGATTAATAAGGGACACATGATGCAATCTTGTTAATTTAGAGTCACAGGGTGAAACCATGGTCATGTGATTAAATTCTAGGCAAGGGTCTATGGAGTGATCATGGAGTAACATAGGGGAGGACATGGAGTGGTATAGAACCACTATTTTATAAAATGGAATTAATATTCATTTGGGTCTATGATATTGAAAATTATAAGGGATTTTCTATTAAATAAGTGGGAGGGGCTACGATTAAAGTATTAAATGGGGTACTATTAATAAATGTCAATAAGTAAGGAGGTCATAAGACTTATGGTTTCTCAAGGATATTAAAGTGGTCACTTAAGTTAGGAAATACAAAGGACCACTTAGACATATGATATTTATAGGTTGGTTCTGCTTAAAAATGTTTGAACCCTAAAGTGACCATATTGAACTTAATTAAATCCAAAACTAGTCTAGGAAGGTCGCTAGATTTGAAATGAACTATGATAACTGTCAATTGACATGGTTTATAAATTGAAATATGAATAAATTTTCAAATGAAATTTATCTAAATTTTACCAAAATAAGGTCCTTTTTTATTTAATATAAATTGGGCATGTTGGATACAACAAATGGTGACATATGTGAGTAAAACATTATTAGGTGTATAGAATCCAAAATCTCTAATTTTAACTTTGAAATAGAAAATGAGTAATTAATGCAAAAAAATTATTTTAAAATAAAGGTTTGAATTTCATTTCCAACTTAATCACATAATATACTATTTTTATTCAACTCAAAAGAGTTAATAGTGTGTGAAAATTATTCATTTACTTTACCATGAAGATTTCTAGTATAGTGTAAGAGCAATCATTTGATCAGAAATTTTGATGGGTATTTATTTATTTATTTTTTAATAGGTATTTCTTAGGGGAAGATATGTACTTATTTACTACTAGCCATGAATTTATAGTCCCAATAGAGTTACATTTGGCTCAACTATAGGTCTTGCTTCATTTCCATCTAGGCATCCATTTCCCCTATGGAGATTGCCCGAATCACCCTTATAGGAGAAAATTTTATTTGGGAATTTAGACTATCCCTTTATACTTTTTTTTATTTTTTCTCAAAAAAAATTTGGAATCAATATTTCCAAGGTAAACATAAAATCATATAATTTAATGACAAGTAATCTTTCCATTACTATCGCATATTTTTTTAGATAAGGGTAAATATTTGGGCTTTACAAAGATCCCAAAACCTAGTATAGTAACAAAAAGATAAAATAATAAATTCTCCAAAAAAATAAAAAACCAACCAGCCCATAAAAACTTTCACATATTTTTCAAGTTAATTTTAATATAATATGTGCAATTATGACTCTTCATCCATGCAAAAAAAATTCATGTCAAAATTATGAAAATAAATTTCATTTATTTAATGAAAATATAGTAATATCAAACATGACATCACATTAGCATTAATTTTAAATTTACCATTACTATGAATTTTAAAACACTCTCATAATTACTCCAACCTTTTACCATTGAATCCAACTATATCATACATGATTATTTGGACAACATAAACATTTGGAGTAAGCAAAATTGGTTGATGTCAAGAAGGACTTTTTTTATTTTTTATCTTTATTTTATCTAAGATTAAACTTATTGTAACTACCCAATATGAAAATAAAAATAACCTAATAAAAAATTAAACCAACAAACTAAGACCATGTAATCATATTTTATCAAAATTTAAATTAATATGGCAATTAATCCTAATTATGATAAATTGAATAGAATAAAGTAGAATGTTAGAAATGGAATTTCAACAAGAAAAACATAAGTAAAAAATAAATTTGAGAAATTTTAAATGATTGAAAGGAGGATAACAATTAAATTAAATAACAAATCTTAGTTGTTTCTATCTAAAATTTGATTGTGTTGACTAACAGATAGATAAAAATGGAATCAGGAACTACGACTCTTATTACCTAAAAGTTGTGACTAAAAATGAAGGTAAATAATGACACATTTGATGTGGGATCAAATTCCACTTTTGACTTGAATTGATCAGTCTTGAAGAACTTAAGTTATGATCACTTATAAAAAATTGAATTAGGTCTATATGTGCATATTTGACCTTCGAAAGTGTACAGAAGATGTAAAAATAAATTTTGAAATTTTAAAACCCTAATGGAGCTTAAAATGATCAAAAACTTTAAAATATAAAACTTTGGAGTGTAATTGGGTTGTGACTACCCCATTAACCCCCATGATGATTGTATTTTCCCTACATTTCCAATACTCTAAAGATGAAATTCAAGTCCATGTAGTTATCCTACTTAGATTGCTTTGTGACATTTTATTCCTTTGACGAATGAAAGAATATTGTTATGGATTTAATAATTTATCATGCTTCACTTTGGCTAAATAAAATATGATTTTTACTTAGATGAGGACTACATTGTAAAGAATAGGAAAGCTTTTCCTAATGCACAACATTGTAAGTATGAATTGTTATTGAAATATCTAAGTGATTAAATAAGTGACTTGAGTGTACCTTTATAGAAATTCAAAATAGGAAACCACACATTGGGAATACTAAAAATATGGATGGTAAGGAAAGAGGGTTCAATTTTAAAATATGAACATTAAAGGACCAAGGATAAAAACATCCCATAGGGGTCTATAACACCTAACACTAATGACCCCTATAAGACATTTATATCCCTAAAGGAGATGTGTGACTTTTAGGTCTATATCTATCCAAACATATTGTTAGGGATGTTTTTAGTTGTTAGAATTTTTTTGAGGCATCAGATAGAATTATTTTTTTAAAAATAGGTCCATGCAAATTCTTAGGATAGAGTAAGGTGGAAAAATAGGTATTGATTACGTGCACAAGGTTATTAAAGTGAAACAAGGCCAAAAATGACATAATCAAGTATTCATGGTTAGATTTAGGTTACAACATTTCCCCCCGTGTATTTAAAAAATAAATTACTAGATTAAATGAAAAAGTGTACCTTAGTTTGTACAACATATTTTACCTTTGGAATAATATTAAAATCATATAAGGTGTTCCATGGAAAATCTTGAAATGATAAAAAAGTAGTTAATACTCATATTTAAAACTAAAAACTAAAATTTAATATGAATTTGAAAAAAATTAAAAAAATAATCGAAGGATTATAATTATATGTGTGAAACCAATGATGTTCTTATGACTTTTCTTGGAGATGATGCTTCTTTGAAGTGTTTATAGAGTCGATGCTCCTCCTGAAGCACTTCAAGAGGATTGCTTCCTCAGCTAAAACAATGGATAGTTTTGAGGATGATTGAGCAAAAAATTGAATGTGGATTTGTAGAAAATAAATAACACCTATTGAGGTATGTAGGGACCTCAATTTAACATAATTGGTCTCCATAACACAAATATTTGAAATGGGTTGAAATTCATAATGGATTCATAGATATAATGCTAGAGGGCTTTAAACATATAAGTTATGAGTTATTCACTTACACTGAATCAACCACTACATATGGATTGTAAATTAAATTATAACTTTATTCTTGAAATCATGATCAAAATATAATATATTACATTCATTCTCCTACCATGTATGCATATTATCAAATAGTATTTCAAATTTTGAAAATAGCATACTATGCATGAATCTATATCATTCCCTCATTGATAAATGTAGAATCTATGACTATGTGTAGATCAAATTATTAATTATGTCTAAAAATTGTACATGAACCTATATCATGCACTCAAAATTGTATAATTTTTTACTTTGATCTTGCAATGTGAATGCATATGCATGGTATATACCCACATACTTTATGTTGATGACTGAATTTTGAACCATTTAAAAAAATTTGGAACTATATTTTGTGACAAAATTGATTTTTTATTTTGAAGAGGCATATATCATGTATGAAAATCCCATTGAATTACCCCCCTTTTAAGTTGAGGGAATAAATCCTAAAATTCACTCATCTAAAAATGAAAGTTAACTAAAACATGCATAGTAAGATGAAATCATTGAATAATGTAACATGTGGAAAGTATGTTAGAAAAGTAAGATATATGTCATTTAAATTATGTATATAATGTGTGACGCAAGGCATATAAAATTCATCAATGAATATCATAGTAATATAATTAGTACCTTATTTGTTTAGTTAGTTCATGATATGGATCATGGAACATATCAAACTTAAAAATCTCAACAAGCACACACATTACAATAATAATTTAAAATATGAAGGCCAAGGCTCACACATAAGAGACATGTTCAAATGTTACATAGAAATATTTTAAATGAAAGGTCAAGGTCTACATGAAAAAGGACATGAATATTTTCACAAATAAGGGACATGTTCAAATGTAACACAAACATAGGGTCAAGGGCCAAAATTAAATGTACATGTTTAAATTTTACACATACCAAACAAGATCTCATAGAGATGTTTAAAAAAGTATACATAAAGGACAAGGGATACACATAATATAAAATCAAGACATATTATATTATGTACACATAATAACATAAATGAAACATATAACTAAAAAAGTTGTCTAAACCACATATATGTAATGTGATCATATCCTATAAAATAACATATCTATGTACATGATGTAAGATAGAGATGTTATAAATACATGTGTAAATGATATATCTCAATAGTATAGGAGTCATTAAATGATAAAACCTATAAATATTTTAACATGGATAAGATGCCCCTAGTTTGACAAGGTTACTAGGTAGAGGCAAGCCCAACACCTTAATCCATGTGATATTTGCATATCCTACTTAACACTCATAAATACAAATCAAATGCATGTTTGATAAGAAAATAATATTTTATATAATAATCATGAGATAAATAACATATAGAAATGATATAAACTAGATATATAATCATTTATAGGTCCTAATTTTTACATTTTTAGATTTTTTTTGTACTTTTGGAATTTTGAGAATTAGAAAAATAGAAACCAATGATAAGGAAGGTGTTAAAAGTAGAATTATATATATATATATATATATATATATATATATATATATATATATGAATAATTAGTGACATGTGTAAATGTGAACTATGCACTATAAAATTATGGCATGTATATGTATAAAAAATATTCCCCAACTTTATATGTGAATACAACTGAAAACATGTGGGAACATAATATGTATGCAAAGGAATAATTTTTACATCCTTATTTCATCAAATGTACACTTTTCAAAGTATGTATTATGTATGATCAATATATCATAGGAAAAGTAGAAATATTGAATAAACTATGATTTGAATATTGAAACTAAGTGAAATATCTAAAAATTGAAAGTATTAAGGCTCTATGTGTTGAAATTATGATTTCTAGGTGAAAAAATTTTGAGGTCATGATCCTCCAATTGAGTTCAATAATTACAATAAGTATTTATCTAATTTTTATGGTTATTTACTTGTCAAAAAATGTAAAATTTTCAATATAAATTATGCAAATGGGGAGATAATTGGTAGAATTAATCACTATTTTGAAATTTTTAGATCTAGAAATTGAAAAAGAAGGGCCAAAAGGCCAAAAATTCAATAAGATCAAAGGGATTAGAATAATTTATCAAATTTAATTATATACAAGTAATGGAATAACATGATTAAAAAATCAATAAGTTATATACAAAAAATGATGCTACTATAAGACAAATATATCATCAACGGGATGCCTCTATATAGATCTTGCATCATGTGTGTTATAACCATCAATTATATTACCAAATTCATCATGTATTTTAGTCATTTCATTCCAATAATCTTATAAATAATTATAATCATAATAATAATCATCCTCTTTATCCTAAAATTATGGTATGCCACTCTTATCTTCTTTTATATTTTATATGTAAAACCAACTGCCCCATATTGTGGTATTGAAATTTCTAATTTCTTTTACTTTGTCATATGTGATATTTCATGTGTCTTTGTTATATTTTTACAAGTTATATTTTATATAATGGTAATTGAATAAATATCCTCCTTGATTTTATCTTAATCTATGGTTTTTTTCTCTCTTGAAATTGTAACCATTGCACTGTCATGCTCAAATGTGACATAGTTATGATCTTTACCCATTATTCTCGTCCATGATCTTCCTAGTTTTGATTTGAATTCATCCAAGGTAGGGTCAATGTGAAATCTAATGTAACATGATTTTTTATTCAAGTGTGACTAGTAGCTCAATAGATCCAATGAAACATTGAGACCCTGTAATATTACCCATATGTCACCCCTCATACCCAAGATATTGGATAAGTGTCATGTTACATATATTAGCTTCACAAAAAGATGCGATCTCAATATTAGTGAATTCATTTCCATATATGATGTAATTAATAAATAAAGTATATATGTATGATGAATATTTTTTTATTAAGTCCTTCAAAACCTCACTTGTAACATTAAAATTTTTAAGGTATATCTTGCTTTTGAACCTCTTTTGTTAGAAACCCTCTCTTAAGAATGTCTTTTTATTATCTTAAATTTGATTTTGCATCTTCATTGTTAATAATTTATCTTTTTGTAACTTTTCTTGGTGTATTTTTTATAACCTTTCTTGTTTCATTATAGTTTTTTATTTTAATATCTTGTACTTTTCCAAAATTTCCCTTTGTAACCTTTACTCCCAAATTTTTCCTTTTTGTAATTTTTACTTTGAAATACTTATTTTTCAATATTATTCTTTTTATAATATTTCTTTCTTTAATTTTTATTTTTAGATATTTTCTCTTTTTTTTTCTATTTGTAATTATTTTTATTTTGAATTATCTTTTTGTATATGTGTTTATTATTTTTGTTCCTTTTATGCTAGTTGTGATTTTACCTTTTGTTCTACTTGCACTTGGTCCTTAGGATATGAAATCATAATGTGAGTGGTTTTATTTATTGATGTATCTATTATAGGATCAACCCTATAAATTATATTTTTTATTTTTTCCATTAAATCCAAATAACTATTTGTATGATTCCCATGCATTATATGATATGAATAATAGTATTTTTTTAATCTTTTTTAGACGATGCATAGGAGGTAATTTTATCAAATTATTTTGAAACATTTAACCTATAATTTAACTTTAAATTTTTTTTAACTTTTATTCACTTTTTGAAACACTATTTGTATATGTATTATGTTTTTGGCTTCTACTCTTGACATGAAGACTTGTTAGGTATAAAATAGCTAGATGAAGAGTATATATGCATGATTGACACTATCATATTCTATATTCTTTGTATATGTGTTACTATTTTAAAGTGATTTGATTTTTGAAATAAAATTTTTTATTTTAATTTTATAATTATTTTTATTTAATTTACAATATTAATATTTGATATTGAAAGGTTTCACAAATGTAATCCTTAAGTACTTATGATTGAATATGCATACAAACACTATCACGAGGATGTGTGATAGATGGATGGGGGTTGATGAAAGACATATTGGTCACCTTTATTTATAATTATAGGGTGGGTCACCTTATCTCTTTGGATAGTGACAAAATGGATTTGGTTAAAGGTAAATTAACTATCACAATCTTGTGGTCAGATGGTAGAAGTTACTTGAGATTCCCTAGACATAGAAAATGGTATAATGATTGATTGCAACCCCTAATTTTATTGTACATTAGTGTTACAAAATTTATTAAATGATTTTAAAAATATAGTTAATATTTTTTATCCAAAACCATGTGATTATAAAAAAACATTATTTTAATTAGAAACTATACACCAAGGATAATCCATATAGCCATTATATGATGTGAACAATAAATAACTTACAACAACAATAAATCTTTTAGGTATTTTTGAAAAAAGAAATAATTATATTTTTAAAATAATTAAATAGATTAAATATATCAATTAATTTTAAAATAGGCACACCATTCTTCCCCTAGGCCAAATTTATTAAAACTAGTAACTTGTAAATTCCTGGAAATTCGTACAATATTTTGGATAACAAAAACATAGATTTTATTATTTCAATATGAATATGAAAAACCTCTTATAAAAAAACCTCTTATAATTTTTTAAATAAATTCATTATGGAATAGATATAAACCTAATAACTGGGAGGATAACCCACAAGCCTAGGAAAGGAAGCCATAATAAGAAATGAGGGTGAACCCTTAGGGCAGACAATAATTTTTTTGATTTACATAGAGGATAAGGGGAAATCAAAGATAAATTTGAAACCATAAAATAAAATTATGAAATAATATAAATAATGTTGGATGCCTAATATAAATATAATGTTTGAATCAATTTTTGAATAAAAAAGTGGGTCCACCAATATGCTTTATCAAAATTTGAATTGATATGATAATTACCCTAATTTTAATAAATTGAATAAAATAATAAAAATGGAATTTCAACAAGTAGAATTTAAGTAAAATAATAAATTTGAAAAAATGAAAATGATTAAAAGGAGGATAAATATTTAATAAAATAGAAAAACCTAGTTATTTTTGTCTAAAATTTGATTATGTTAACTGGTAGATGAATAAATAATAAATTAAGAATTGTGACTACAAGTACCTAGAACCTACGATTGAAAATGAGTAAGGTTATAATGTCACATTGGGGTGAGGACCAACTACCAATTTTAACCTAAACTATTTAGTATTCAATTTTTCATAAATATAGGAACTTAGGTCATGATCACTTGTAACAGTTTAAATTAGGTCTATATGCATAGATTTTACATTTGAGAGTGTGTGAAAGACATACAAATAGCTTTTGAAATTTTGAAACTCTAATAAGGCTTGAAATGATTGAAAACCTAAAAATAGAAAATTGTTGATTATAATTGGGCTAAGTTAACCCCAATCACCTTAACGACGATTGAACTTATCCTATGTATCTAATACTATAAAGAGGGAATTCAATCCCACGTAGTTCTCCTATTTAGAGTGCTTTGTGAAATTTTGATCTTTTGACCATGTGAATGCATCTAGGGATGTATTAAATACTTTATAATTCTTTGATTTAGACTAAATAAAATAGGTTTTTAACTTATATTAGGACTACTTTAAATTCTTAGAATTAAAATTAGGAAGAATAAGGAAAATTTTCTCAAAGTGTAATAGTGTATGTATTTATATTGAAATCACGAAGTGATAGAATAAGTGATTTAAGTGTGCCTTTATACCAATCCAAAATGGGAAACCACACTCTAGGAATCTTGAAAATATATATGATAAGGTGAGAGAGGGTTTAATTTTAAAATTTTTTTGTTAGAGGAATAAATACAAGAGTATCTCATAGGGGTCCAAATGCATGCCATTAATGACCCCTAATGGATGTTTCTATCCATTAAGAAAACATCTGAATTTTGGGTCTAGATCTATCTCAACATATGCTTAGGGACATTTTTAGTTGTTATAACATTTTTTTAGGTGATGAATAACAATTTGGGAAATAAATAGGTCCATATAAGTGCTTATGACAATGTGAAATGGAAAAATAGTCCTTGATTAAGTGCACAAGTTACTTAAAGTGAAATAGGGTTGAACCTAACATAATAAAGTATTAATGACTAGATTTAGGTTACTAAAAATCTAAAACAACAAATTAAATCTAATCTAAACAAAATTAAATGCAAACTTGTTTTAGCCAACATGACCCCCACCCCTTTTAGAGAAGTGGGATATCCCTCTAAAAAATTCAACTCAAAAGTTTCTTATGGCTCCAATCATCTTATTCATTATCTCAAACTATGTGGAATCTTCAAACCATGTTTTTATATGGTCTCATGAGTGTTTCAAAACATGTATAATTTGTAAGTGACCACCATTGAGATCACTTTAGTTGACTTCATTTATATCAATGTTGTCTTTCTATGTTTATAGTGAAATATTCTTCATACTTAGAATTCGCACTTACTTTTGTTTAACATAGATAAAAGTATGTAGGCTATCCCACAATGAATCCATCCCAAATTCCTAAGTGGTGTCTCATGAGGCTTTGATATCAGGTAGGTGAACTTTTAATTAACTACATAGTCTTTCTTTTACTTTGTCATTTTCTTACTTGGCCAATGATAAATCACCATGTGGAACTTATCAAACTTACTAGTCTCCTAAGGGTATCAAAATTATAAAATCCCCAATATCACTAACCAATAAGAAAGTGCCATGTGGAACCTACCAAACCTACTAGTCTCTTGGGGGTGTAAGACTTATCATAGCCTCAAGAGATCCTAACAAAAGAGACTATGCCACATGGCACTTCCATAAAAAATGATAAGATGTCCTAGAAATGCCCTAATTATCTTAGAGAAGAAGTAAAATTGGAACCCAAAACCAATAATAAAGTGATAAATATCCCATAAAGTATAGGTGGTCAACTCTACTACATAAAATAATGACATGTCAATAATGCTTAGTTGGCATAGCTCATAGATAAAATGTTGAATCAATAAATGACATGTGGCCCAATTTAGGGTTACCAAGGAGTATCCAAGGACTAGGGTAGGAATGTGCCTACCACACCCCATATGCTAATTAATTGGTTAACTACACTCTAATTGGATAATTGGAAAGCATCTAATCATCATTGTAAAATTTAAATCGAGACCCCCTCTTTTAAACTATCCAAGTGAATACCAAAGTGGGAAATGACTGGGTGGATTGTGTCTCTAACCCAAATTTGAAATTGTGTAAGGTGAGTCAACAAAGGCCATTAATGTAGGATATCTCCATAGAGCCCTATAATTTTTCATATTAATCAAATTTACCATTATCACTCAAACTTCCCAAGAATCCTTCTCCACAATGCTTGCTCACACTTTTAGTGTTTCTTCTCATCCTAGATATTAGTTATAATATATCCCTAGTCTGAATGAAATGATTACATCATATTCTATCCATAATTCTAAGCCCAAGTATTAGGACACCACATTCTTATCAAACTTGGTGTCATTTAAGCACTATAAAAAAGTCTTCTAAGTAATTGAAGACATGTAGGCACCCACCTCAGAGGACAATGAGGATGAAACTAAGTACCTTGATGATCTTGAAGCACTAGGTAGGTTAGTATTACATATATCCTTAGACAAAACCAAAGTATTCCCTTGTGTATACCTATTTATTAACATGTTGTAGACTTCTAAGCACATTCTGTGAGAACATCAGGATATAGTCTACTTTACCAATTCAATGAACCTAATTGAAGATATATTAGGGAATTCTTTTAAGTGGTACTACAACCTACCATATTGAAACATCATCTATAATTATAGAAAATTAGATGCATGGGCTAATACCCATGAGATATATTAGGTTATCAAAGATAGGGCCATTGACCAAGAGTGATGGACCAACAAAGAAGATATTACCACTTACCCTATCCACCTCTTCTAAAAGGGGATTCATGTTGGGATATTAATATTGAAATAATTGTTTAAAGCCAGTTATAACATATATATATATATATATATATATATATATATAAATTATATGGGTTCCTTTATTCATTATGATTCTCAAAGGATAAAATGTCCCAAACCTAGAAATCTTAATCAATTTCAATCTTGTCAAGGTTATCTTAGAATCTTGATATGGAGGGAACTTCTACATTATGTCATACATCATGGATGAAATATAAGCCATCCTCTCATTTGATAGCTTGACATTCCCACCCTAGGTTCCTAATGGCCATATAGTTCACATTGTGTTTAAAAAGTTATATTATCACCACTACTAGAGTCACATCCAAGATATTTTTGAGAACTTTTATGCTATGGTCTATCAAGTCATCAACAAGAAGTCCATGATGTTGATTTTTAAAGATATAAAGAGGACAGTCTTAGAAATTGGGGCTTAATGGTATTACTAATATCACTCCATCATTTAGGTAGAGTTTATCTAATAGGCCCCCTTTTTCTTTCCCTATTGAGTCCCAGATCATTTTGTCAAGAAATAATTGGTCATTAGCTAGTTAAAAGAGTCACTGGGTCTCATTGATCACCAATAGAAATCATGCACATACTACCCAATTATCATCCACCACCATGAGTATAATAATATGCCTTCATTAAGGAATATGGTGACTAACATAAATTCTTATGCCTTGGGAAGGGCCAAACATAGAAAGAGAGATCCTCATGAGGTCATTCATGCCCATGTGGTGAAACACAGGAACCAACTTAACTTAAC
The DNA here is from genome assembly GCA_037957365.1 of Torreya grandis. Taxonomy (NCBI): domain Eukaryota; kingdom Viridiplantae; phylum Streptophyta; class Pinopsida; order Cupressales; family Taxaceae; genus Torreya; species Torreya grandis. Next base: position 690,609 of record JARHVA010003610.1, read on the forward strand.
TTACCATCATGAGCCCTATGATGATGATGAGGTTCACCTCAACATATTCAATGATAATGAAATATTATCATGATTGAAGAAAATAAGAATAAGAATGGAAAATCAACCCAAATGGGCCAAGTGTTGATGAAAGACCAGTGCCAACTCCATAGCCACCACTGTACCCTATACCATCTCATCTAGGAAGAGATGTCAAAAAAAATACACCCAACATAAACAATAATAGAATAGAAGGTCTCCCACTACCTTCACCTCCAAAAACTATGCCTCCCTCAAATTTTGTCCCAACTCCTCAACCTCCACATCCACAGGTCACTCAGCCATAGGTAGTGTAAGCACTACACTTCAACATTGATAATAGTCTTGAAGAAATCCCTAAGAGATATTAGTAGTAGATACCACTTGAGATATATTCCCTACCAGTGCCATCTATATATAAACTATGGGGCACCCATAGGTTTTCTTATTCCCACTAGGCCTATCCTAATGGGGCCTCCCCTAGTTTATATCTCACCCACTCCCTAGTTCACTCAAGTTACCTTGTATTTGACCATGTTCAACAATCCCAAAAGAGTCCCCATTCCCCCTCTTTGGTCTCCATGTGCCTTGGTTGCATGGCCTAAGTCCACTTTGTATCAATATTAGTTCAAGTTTATTTTATAATTTTAGGAAGTATTCAAACCCTAGTGGCCCTTAGTTTCATAGTACTAGCATATGGCATGGCTCCCCTATCATCACCCCCATTGGTCACCCCTCTAACATGGACTCCTCTTGGTGTCCCCACCATGATGGTTCATGTGGCCATCTTAGTATAAAGTGCACCCTTGTGAATAATTCAAGTTTTTCCTAGTGTTATTGACCTTATATCTACTCCTTCAATTCCCTAGTCTATTCCAATAAAAATCATGGATTTAGCTTCTTCTACCATTTTAGCTCATGTTGGCCCAAGTTAAACACCTAAATGATTTAATAAGGTATCTTCTATTACATTGATGGTTTAGGCCCTAGCTATTATCTCAGTCATTCACACTGCAACCACCACTCCAACCAACCCAAGTAAGAGACATAATAAGAAACCAAAGGTAAATACTTCATAGCCTCCTATTCAATTTTTTATTTGTCCCTTATAGCCTCTATTAATCTTACCTCCTATGGTTCCCTATTCCTCTTTTTCCATCACCTTAGGGACCTAAGGATTCAAATTCAACCAGTCAATTTCCTCACCCTTATTGAACACACCTCTCCTAGTTTCCATTCATGCACATATCCATATGACCCATGACTAATGGTGACTCCAATTATTCCCTTAGTCTTCATTATTTGTGCTCCCTCTTTTTGCTTCCCTGCCACCTCCACATCTACTCCTTCCCTCTATCATTCCTTATGCTTCATCTCTTCCTCCTCTTCCCAAGCCTTTGCCCTTCACTTTAGTTACTTTCACCCCTCCTTCTCTACCTTCCAACACCTTGAGGACATTTATGGGACCACTTTGGGTTATACCCATCAAGTTTTTAGGAGCATAAAAACTAAAAATGGTCTACCATGGATATCCAAATGTTCAATGGAAATTTTATAGGAATTCCAAGAGCATGAAGAGAGTGATCATGCAAACCTTCACTTAGAAGGGGAACCATATGGTCTATAGAACTAAGAAATTTCTCTTATTCCTAAATAAAATTAGGACACATAGTGGAGAATATAAAGTGGTTGAGTACTTGATGTCATTTCATTGAGATACTAATAAGCTCATAAAGAAACACATGTAATATATGAAGAATCAAGTGCAGGTAATAAGAGCATAAGTAAATAACACTTTCCAAATAGAATTTATTGTCATAGTTAATGAGGCCCTTGTGTCACTCTTCACAAATATTAAGTAATCAAAGATCTCACCATGATTAATGATCACCTATAACACACATAAGCATATTTGTAAAGTGTTTCTCACATCGATCACAAATGCAAAAGGCTCAAAATGGTCCTTCACAATGTCATATTCCTAGATCTCAAGCTTATGCCTCTGACAGAATTGAATCTATATCAAAATTATGCTAGGAACATGAGAGCCTCAATCGAGTATTGGTTTAACTTAGAGTAGACAATAATATAACCCCTAGATAAGGGTAAGGATTAAATGCTAACCTATTTTAAAGAGGTCAATATCACTATGTTATTTCATTTAGATGTCACCTTGTTAGATAGAGGAGAATTTGATTTCCACTTGGGTCCATTTGACCAATTCATGATAAGAAAGGTAGTAAGGGCCAATAAGGCTAGGGAAAAGGTGATTCTAGAGTTATCCACCCAGTCCATGACAAGTATAAGTGAAGTGTCTAAGGTAAAGGTATCCCTCAAAACCCCACTCTAAGTGAACCAATGGTTATTGGCCAGAGTTGAGGGATATTTCAAGAGCCTCCCATGATTTTTTTCAATTTGGACTAAAATTTTGAATTAGTGGCATCCATGTTGGCAAATGATGAGGCACAACCCAAGTAGTTTGAGAGTGATCCCCCTTAAAATTCCTCACTAATTTTTGGTAAGCCCTAGGGATTTTATTTTTCCTATTTTAGGATATGAGATCTTTTCTAGTAAAATTTAGTTATAACCCATTTACACCATGATGATCCAGAATGGGAACTTGTGATACTTGAATATGGCCCCATCTCTCCTATATAAGTGGCCCTATATATTTTGAAAGGGTTGGAATTTTATATATAACAAAACTATGTTGAAATTAATTCAAGTTTTCCTACTTTTCTCAATAGTGTTTTTGTTTGTATGGATGTTATTTAATAATCCATGTTTTTGATGAATGTATGGGAATGTTAAAGAGTTGAGATAATGCCCTACTACATATGATGAATCTATTAATTATATTTTAAATTGATATTCTAATTATTTATGATATTTCTTACTTTTTTTAGAAACACTTGTTAGTATGTATGTTTATTGCTTTAGCATAACTTTGAAGGTCCTATGTGTGTTTTACTACAAGATCCTCTTATGTGTTTATATTTTATGGAGAGTTAATAGATTTAACATTCTCATTTCCTCCCTATGTGATGATAAGTCTGAGCTCCTCATGAAACATGACACACAATGGTATAACTGTGACTAAGCATACACTTGCTCTTTAAACACCAGCATCTTTTACAAATTAGGAATATTTTTTCTATCTTACATTACCCTCCCTCTCTCTCTCTCTCTCTCTCTCTCTCTCTCTCTCTCTCTCTCTCTCTCTCTCTCTCTCTCTCTCTCTCTCTCTCTCTCTCTCTCTCTCTCTCTCTCTCTCTCTCTCTCTCTCTCTCTCTCTCTCTCTCTCTCTCTCTAGAACCATAAAATATTTCCCATTTATTTAAACTTTGGTTTTTTCAAATTTGTTTTCATTTTAGAATCTACTAAAATTTTATTGCATCTCCTTCAAGCTGCTACCATAGCCATTGTTTGCTTAATGCAAAACACAAATAGTGATAGAAGGAGGGCCCAGTAGTGTTTAAGAATGAAATCTGATCCAAAAATCAAAAATCTTTGGTTGAAATATAATTCAAAAAAAAAAAGAACAACACAATTCAAATAATGTTATCTCTGAAAAGAGATGTTTTATTTATCAAAATTGTAGACCCAAACATATGCTTATCTCTGAGAAGAGATGTCTGATTTCCCTTTCAGGTTACATCTTCATTTATACATGTTTTGAAGGTATGGGGAGGATGTGGAAGGTCACCAATCTCGAGGGAGATGAATTGTTTTGAATTCCATGATTTACATTAATACAAAATTCAAGGAATTACTATTTTTAGAAACTTACTATTTTTAGACTAGACTAATAAAATTGAAATTTGGGACACTTCCATTGGGTTTTATGGGGTCAAACTTCATTAATAATATATCCATGCCATCTCATGACTTTCCCATCATTATTATCTTTCCAACGGTTCAAACGGTGAGTTAATTGGAGCTACGGTGCAAAAGTTATGGCTCCCAAAAGTTCCGCCATCAAATGGGGTGGACCCATCACCCGAATTGTCATCTGAATTGTTGTCCGGATCGTAATCAGTTGGACTAAATGTGTACTATAACCTCTCTATCAAATTGAGTATTTTATCCTTGATGGTAGTTCTACATATCTTAGAGATATATTTCACACAAGCTATATCATGGATCTTAATACCTATAGCTAGTGCCCTAGGTTGGTCTAACATAGGACCTAAAATGGGAGGATGAAAATCCCTTATTGTCCCAAAACACTCTCTAAACCAATTAATCTCATAAGTGTATCTTGGGGAATAATTTTGGACCAAACAATCAAACTAATCTAGGAAAGGAAAAAATATCTACTCCTAAGCTAATCCTACACTAAATAAAAATGAAAATCAAAGTGGGACCATGTAT